>CM068371.1:204119264-204256764 GCA_034769895.1 Magicicada septendecula
TATACTGTTATTTAAAATATGATTAAATGTACTGTTAGTTCAAAGGATTTTTTTGAAATTAAATACAATGAAATGTTAAGATAATATCGTTTAATTTTATCAATAAGCACAATATATTACAAGTTAAAATATTTAAACACGCACACGCACACACACACACACACACACACACACACACGCACTACAAGTTAAAATACATAATATGTAAACACGTGTACATTTTCAATTGTGTATAATTAAGAAATACATGTATGCATACTAATTACAAGTTAAAATACATAATATGTAAACACCTGTACATTGTCAATTTTGTACAATTAAGAAATATATGCAATCACACTATATTACAAGTTTATGATTGCATTCAAGTTAACATACATATTATGCACACACACACAATATATTATAAGTTAAAATATTTAAACACACACACACAAGGAATTGAATTGACAATTGCATATAATTAAAATAAAAGAAATACGTGTATGCACACTACTTACAAGTTAAAATACATAATATGTAAACACGTGTACATTTTCAATTGTGTATAATTAAGAAATATATGTATGCATACTAATTACAAGTTAAAATACATAATATGTAAACACCTGTACATTGTCAATTTTGTACAATTAAAAAATATATGTAATCACACTATATTACAAGTTTATGATTGCATTCAAGTTAAAATACATATTATGCACACACACACACACACACACACACACACACACATTGAATTGTAATTAAAACAAATGAATTACATGTAAGCGCTATATATATTACAAATTTAATAATGTGTACATTATGACATACAAATATACTTGTTACTTCATAAGATGTCCATCCAGTATTACATTAAAATGTCCACCACGTAGGCCCTGTTTTTCTCTCCACGGTAAACGAGATATAGTGAGTTCGGCGCTAAATGTTTTAACTCATCGTCTTCCCAAACGCCTGCGTATCTCCTTGGAAGATAAACACGATATTTCAATTTATCGTCCGTATAGTCCTGGATAGTAGCGAGTACAGCATTTCCGTATTTACTGTCTACGTTTTGAAGTTGCACTATGGGATATTTTACACCCATTACTAGTTCTTTAATTTTCCTATATTGTATAGCACTAATGTCCGCGAACTTAGCAACGAATGAAGCCATTTCTAATGAAGAAGAATCACTATTCGCTTGCGTCTCTGTCAAGGTCTGAATTAAATAACGCTCGTTTGCGTCGTTATAAGTAGGGAGGCTGTTGAGGAGGGGGAAACCAGACAGCGTGAGGGAGGGGGAACCAGACAACGAGCAGTAAACTGTTATTATTAACCCTGTGAAACAGGATGAAGCCGCTTTCACACGTCATGTTCGGTGGGTGGGAGGAGGCAACCAGTCGGCAATTATTTTTTTATCTGTCTAGACAAGGTGTTGTAATCGACTCCTGCTGAGAGCGGAAGGGGGGTAGGCGACCAGACGACGGCACTAATTTTTTATGCGTCTAGACAGGGTTATGTAATCTTATTCTGACATGAAGGCAGTAATTTTTATGCATGCGAAAGATGCCGCTATTTTTTTATACGTCTAGACAGAGTGATGTCATTGATTCCTGTTGAGCGCGGAAGGGGAAAGACGACCAGACGGCGGCACTAGTTTTTTATGCGTCTAGACAGGGTGTGAAGGCAGTAATTTTTATGCAAGCGACATGATGCTAAATAAAAACAAAATGTTAATAATTTACCAGAAACCTACTGATAAGTCTAAAATCCGATATAACCCACTCGCGTAAAGCGTGCACTCTATTATTTGTACATATTTCTGGAAATAAACGGTGCGCGAAACATGCTGTTCCGTGCATCGGACGTAATTGTTCGAGTTTAGGACAACCGAAATCTTCTAAATTTATAATATTGTAATGCACGATACGCTTTTCCAGAAATCTTTTTTTCTGTAAACCTTTTACGAACACATAGTTAAAAGGAAACGTGTATTTTACTAATATCGGCACAAGATGTTCGTACGATGTCTCCCCGTCCCTCCACTCTAGTCCGTGATAATGCTCCGTTAACCATCGGTTCGTCCTCATGTGTTTGTGATTCGAAACGTTCGTGTCCACTGGTGGTGCAAATATCCAATGTCTGCTGGTAAATGCGGTGACATCCATAACGGCCAGTTCCTTGACGAGTTCGTTTCCGTTATCGTCCACGAAACAGTGAAAGTCAAGTATGACTGCTAGCTCGTCGACTGCCATCTTTTTTCGTTACAAACAATGTGTTCGGTGCTACTAGGAACGCTGCCGATCCGTCCGTCTCACGAAACAGACACGTTGTATGTTGTGAAACGTCCGTAAAGAATTTTTTCGGAACGTTTACTTTGTACCTTGTCTCCACGTCACGAATCAGTGCAACAAATTCTTGCGTCAAAACGTTGTATACAAAAAGATCTACAGGGTACAGTACTGCGTTCGTTAAGTCACTGCATCGTCTGTACTCGTACGAAGTCAACAGCTCCATGCGTTCGTTCTCGACACGTCCTTCCGAAACACTGAGGAAGTAGTGAGATATCGTTTATTTATAAGCACTTCCGTCACAGCAGCAGCATTGTTTTTTAAACTATTTTTACTGGTTTATTTCATGCATTAGACGAAACGTTCTTGCTTTTGTATTAACAGTCGGTAAGCGCGAGTATGAATTTGCTGTTCGTTTTCTGACTGCACGTTGTTTAGACGTTCTCAGTGCATGAAAACGAACTAGAAATACGCTCTCATATAAGCGGTGTATGTGGCTCTACATACGGGACACTGATTTAGAGTGATGGCGCAATTCACACATATGACAAAATGACGACAGGGAATAAGTACGACTTCAACAATGTGTGCGTAACAAACTTTGCACATCGTATCCCGATCCGGACCCCCTTCTTCTTCTTTTTTATTCTCTTTGATCGAGTCGGTGCTTTGTCCGTTCTCTGCTGCCACTGCTGCTGCTGCATCCGGTTCTTTTTTGTTATTCTCTTTGATCGAGTCGGTGCTTTGTCCGTTCTCTGCTGCCACTGCTGTTGCTGCTGCTCCTGCTGCTGCTTCCGGTTCGGTAATGATACCCAATGCCTTTAGGATGAATTTTTTATCTTTCACTAACATTACGTAAGAGCACACGGGGAAATGACGTGCGTGTTCCGTCCAAGCGTTTTCTCCTCGCTCCCATTTGTTTAAACCGCCTCCACAGCAAAAACATATCACTCTATCGTTGCATCCGTTGTAAAAGAAACCCGCTTCGGCTAGTTCTTTAGGCGTTATCGTCAACGATATCGGCCAATCTTTAAAACTCCTTAAACGGTCTTCAATGTTTCTGTAACGTGGATAAGGAGATATGATTTTTTTAATCAGTGCGATCTGCACTTCTTTGTCGTCCGGAGATACGGACTTGATCGTCATCGCTTCACCGCACTGTCTGAAATAGCGGTTTTCGTTGCGATCGTTATCGTCATCCTTGTGATCGTACGAAAGCATCGTGCACGTCCTCTCACGACTCGCGCTGATGAAACACTGAGCGAAGAATAGGAGGGGAGACGTTTCCCTCTCCCACCGTTCGGAAAGAGGGAGGTTACAGGTATTAAGAAAATAAAATACATGAAAATTGATTACATCTTTTAATATAAAAAAAACACATACATGAAATACACACACACATAATATTGTAAAAAGCAACATAATATTTACAGCAAAAAAACAATTATAGAGTGAGTTTAATTGTGTCTGCGCACCGTGTTGGACAGCGGAGTGTAGACGTTGAGCGAATCGTGCAGTATCAAGCAGTAGGCCGCGGTCTGAGGGGGGAAATTGGTCGATGACTCGAATTCTAATCTGACGTCGACCGGTGACGACTTGAGCGACTCGTCCTGTCTGCTACAATCGAAGACGAATAGCGGTGCTTTCGTTATGAACTCGGTCGGTGCTAGAAGTACGTTGGGTTGAGTTCTATGATAGTACGATTTTTGAAATCTTGTATACATGTCGTACAGCAGAGCGTAACGTCCATTATCGATATCCAGGTTCAGGTTATCGTACGGGTAGTATTTGTCGTTCAGAAAGAGTCTTGCGTTGGTCACCTTGCAGTGATCGAATTCGTCCGCGTGTTTCTTCAGATCGTTCTTTCTAGCGGTCTGGAACGTGAGTATCACGTACCGCGGTTTCTCCAGTTGTGTCGTTGTTTTTACCGTCCAAGTCTGTCTGTCAGTTGAAGGTAAAGCCGGGTACTCGTGGAGTTCCCAACTGCGAAACGGTAAGAAAAGCGGTAAATCCTTGCGTACGATGTCCAACAGCCGTATCCGTACTTCGTTGTTCACGTACACGAACGGAATCATCCAAGAGATTTTGGTCAGTTCTATATCGGCATTAGCTGACGTATCCGTGGACGAGAACAGTGCGTTAACGTCAGTGGAAGTGCGCAACAGTATCAGTTCCTGTTTCATGTTTAATATGACGTGCGTGAAATCCTCAGCAAATCCCATCAGCATCCTCAATGGTATGCAAAAGTTGAATTCACCGTTTTTACCGGAAGGTGTTAGCTCGTTAGCCGTGGGGGCAACCCAACCGGCGTTTTTCATCGAAACCACGTCATGCATACCAACGGATAGCATGGTTTTAATAGTGGATGCGATGCCAACGCTCTTGGTACGATCCACTTCCACACCGGCCAGTTCGTATCGGATTTCTTCGAAGAGAAATGCGATCGCGTTGTTGACCATTTTCACGTTCACAGTATCGGTGCTGTCGGTCTTCTTGCTCAACTTGCCTTCAACGTACAGGAAACTTTCCATCGGTAAAGTGAAGACTTCCTGTTGCAGGATAGGTATACGTATCTCATCGTTATTTCCGTATCGCGACGTCGACGCGTATGGTGCATGAGGATGATATTCGTAATGTGTTATGTTGTCTTCAAAAAACGGTCGTCGTTCGACCGATAAGACGATACCACTGTCCGCCATATTACTTGTTTTTCTTGAGTTTGAATCCTTGTGAAATCAGGTAGCGTCGGTTAGCCGTTGTTAATCGTGTCAACGACGTACGTCTACTGATACTCTGTCCAAAAGTGTCGTCCACTTTTATCTTGTGTGTACCACCGCTCTTCGTCACCGATGCTGTAGGTAAAGCGGTATCGTTGAAATAAAATCCCATGATTACTACGCGCGTTTCAAATGTATACGTGCGGTGATAACTTCGTCACGAAAATTCACAATATCACCGTCCTGATCGTGTACGGACACTGTAACGTTACACAAGTGTAGTATGTTAAGCGGAAGATAAATGACGTTGGCAGGCGTTTCGACTATCTTGAATCCAGGCTCGACAGTCGGGTAGAACGAGTGCAGTATATGGTCGTTTCGTCCCGCCTTGTATGAACCTTGTACGACGTTACACCTTATCTCCAAAACGTTCACTTTGTTAATGTTTACTGGTGTGTCCGACGTGTGTAATATATACGCTTCTAACTTGCGGTTCTTGGAAAAACCCAACATGGTACCGATTCCGTGTTCTGTACGCTCGAAATCGATCTCGTATGAGCAATAAAGTTCACATTTTAACGTGTTGTTGTTAGGGCGTAGAGTAAATTTCGGGTCTGATAGCTCTTTCTTCAGGTACGTTTCGATATCACTGATTTCGTACGCACCGGTCGGTATTTTGATGAGTTCTAGCGTTTTACGTGGACCCTTTAGTACAGGAAAGACGTTGTTTCTTCCGCTTTCCACGTTCGGTATAGAGTTGTACGTGGTAAAGTCCAGCAGTCCTGCATACCATTCACCGTCCGTCAGTTCGAGCGGTGGAAAAAAGTCACAAACCAGTGCGCTTGGATCCGTACCCGTGACGGTGACCGTAAGTGAAGACATCTCGTCGTTTACTGATCGTTTGATGTCAAAAAATCCAAACATAAATGTCCGCAGATGACCGTGTCCGGCGGTTGTTTACGCGCGTAATTGTAACGAACGTCGTTCACGTACGATCCAAAGTACCGTATTAGCTCGACGGGAGGGCGTAGATTGCCGAATCCATCAAAGTACGTGACTCCGTCACCACGCTTCTTGTAGCATACCCAGTGCGTGCCCGGTCCGGTAGCGTCGTCCAGATTCACGATCGCGCTTTCGTTCTCCCACGGTGAGCGAGGAAGTGCGTCGCGCATGTACACGCCTCTGAAATGAGGTACGCGCAATCGTTTCGCGTACTCGTACAGATCTCCATCGGACAACGGGCGCACGGGTATTTCGATTAGTTTTTTCGGTACGGACGAAGGTATAGTCCCGAAGCCCTTTTACCACCACCACCGGTCCGTCTTCGTCGTCCCGTCCCTGTCGTCCTCCTCCTTCTCTTGATTATCGTGCGCCGAATCGACTTGCGTCGACCGGTGCGACGACGCCTTTTACGCACACCACCACAGCATAGTCCGCTACCTAACGCCGATTTCGCTTTCATCGCTGCCGCTACGGCCGCCGCGTACGCTCTTTCACTGATGCCTGAATTCAAAGCTTTCACACGTTCCCACGCCTTGCCGGCTAGCACACGATCCGCTACGCGTCTTCGTTCGTTGTCCTTATACTTGGAGTAGGCGATATCGTGTTCGCGACAGGCTTCGTCCAACTCGTTGATTCCTCGATCACCACGAGCCAATCTCTCCTCTAGTTTCGTTCCGGGTCCGCAGAATCTGTAGCCGGGCAGATGTAGTTCCACAGGTAATACGTCCACCGCTCGATTGATCAGTGTAGGTACTGACTTTGTGACGAATGGTACCGCGCTTTTAACTATTTTTCCTATGAGACCACGCCCCTTTTTTTTATCAACACGACTACGAAGTTCGTACATGTCTACTGTTTCGCCTGCTGTCGATAAAGAGATCTCCAATCGTTCTCGTCCTTTTTGTCAAAGGACTTGTCAAGATCGCTAATCAATTTGCTCGTCTCCGCCTTGCTCGTGAGTAGTAACTCTGCCTCTTCGGCGCCGAGTGAAGTACGCGCTGCGTGCGTATGCAATTTATAGATATACGATACCACTTTCTCCCAACGGTGTTGGAACACTTTTGCGAGTTTGTACGTTTCGCTCTTCGCGTACCGCTTCGTGTCCTCCAATTGACGTACGTTCACAGCGTCTGTGGGCCGTGTGCCACCGTCACCGACGTTCAGAATAGTCTTTCCTTGTGCGTTTAAATAAGAGTCGTTTACCGTTGTGATTGTATGCTGGTTCAAAAATTCCAAGTTTACAGCGTCTTTGTTGTTGACAGGCGACGCTAACTGCGTTATCCGCACGTTGCCGACCATTAGGTTAGAGTTCGTATCCTTCGGTATGATCTTTGCGTCCACATATACTTTGGTCGCAGCGTCTCTCGCACGAATCGGGTCTCTCAGAGACTGTATGCGATGGTCCCGCGCATCGATGACGGTACCGTTCTTCTTGTTCGGTACCGTCGTGAAACGCAAACACGTGTAGTCTACATACTGCTTGTTGACAGCATCCGTGAGATCGATGGGAGCGCCGACGTTGATGAGCTTACTACCTTTCACGTCTATTCTCGAGGAACCTTGCGTTGACGGATCGACGACCAGACAGTGGTCTTGCACGAACCGCAGTGGAACGGCATCGTTACCATCATGCGGTTCGCCCAAGTTGTGTATTTTTTTCCCCGCTACATCGAAGTGTCCGTCCTCTGTCATCGCGATTCCGATATCCTCCCGCAGACTGCGTCGCGTCTCCCTTTGGACTCTGACGGCGCTCTGGTGTCTGCCGAACTTGTCAACGCTCATCTCGTTAATGATGCGCGTCGACCATCGTACGCAGAATTTATACGTATTCACGTAATAAATCGATTAGTTTTGATACGATCGTACTGTCTATACATTTTATTCCGACGACGGAGAGTCCGTCGGTATGTTTTCCTTTCACGATCGTGTTTAGAAATTCATCGTACACGTATACACGTGCGTCTTTGAAGAAATAAATCTTTCCGTCGGTATATCGAAACGCGCTATCAACGGCTTCAGGTAAGCCGACAAAGCGATCTTTAACGTATCCGTGTTTCTTGATCATGAACGAGCACTCGTCTATCTCACCGTAATACATATCGTTATACAGCAGAAATGTACGTCCTGTGTAGGTGTGTATCGCAGCGTTTATTTTTGTCAGCGTGCGAACACCGAGAGTCGTGATCGCTTTTGGATACCCGTTCACCGGCTGTAGACTGTGTATATCGAACATGTACACGTATCCGTCTATGAAGAGCACCACTTCTTCGGAGCGCGGTCTCTGGTACATCGCCGAAACTTTGGTGAACGTTAACGGTAAGAACGTCAACCAATCTGTCAACAGAAGCGGACTCCCACCACCACCCAGACGCTTCGACTCGAGGTCAATTGTCCACAAAAAGTTATCGTGCACTATATATACGTGTCTGTTGATTATTAAAAATTGATTAACATTCTTTAGTCGACATAAATCCGTCGTCGTCCGGACGGTGTCGTTCGTCATCGACCTCGCCGTCGTCGTCGTCGTCGTCGTCGTCGTCGTCGCCATAGCGATCGACGGCTTCCCGTACAAGTGCTGAATGCCTCTTATATCGTCGTCTCTCAGGTCGAACGGTCCATCCGAGCGCGGTACGTAGAAAGGGTACATGATCGATTCCTTCTCGAGGGAATTAGCCAGTCCTAACGCGTGTCCGATCTCGTGCGTTAGCACCTGTAGAAAACTGGTCTGATCGTCCGGTATTTCGGTTGCGTTCGTATAATTCCACGATTCGTAGTAGTCCATATGTATTTCGGAAGTGTTGTAAGGTAGATCGGGCGGGTAGTAAGCGTGTGCGAGTATACCTCCCCGTCCGTCCAAATCGTACCCACAGATCGTACACTTGGAGGTCAGACACCTGTGTTTAAAATATCTCATAGCGATGGCTATGTCCACATTTATGTCGTTGGGTCGATATTCGAATTCCAAATTTGAATGTTTCCGCCATATAGCGAACGCTTGTCGTGTCGCTTTTATAGCGTCAGCGGTACCGTGAACGAATCGCCACGACAGTCGTCTCTTGGTCCAATGCGTTCGTAAGGTGTACGACGCAAAATCTTTGTTACCACATCTCCGCGCCTGCATCAGATTCATCGTTTCGTTGTTCAATTCTCCGTTTACGGTTAAATTGTAATTCTCTTGAAACGTCCGCAGGTAGGACGTAATAACGCCGCCGTCGACGGTGACGTTGTCTGTGTCTTGTAAACTATCGTCGGGCACATATCCGTAACGCGTCAAGTAATCGATAGCGAAGTCTATATCGTTCGCGTTATTACTCTCGAAGGACGATGCGACGACTCTCGTGGACGCGATAATAAACACTAGCGTGGTATACATGTGTGAATCGTGTCTCGATGCTGTTGCTAATGACGGTAGTCGTCGTATACCCGTCTAATTTATACGATGATGTCAGCTTCACGTAGTTCTTCTACTATTGAAACGATTTCGTTCGTGTGCCCACCGTTTCCAGCGCGCTGTGACGCTATCAACACTCGCAATCTGTCCACCAGTTCATTCGGATCGTCCCAGTGCACGTAATCGATTTTGTCTTTTTTTTTCGACGCTACCATATACGTTCTGTCGGTATTATACCCGTGTCCTGTACGTTTCGGTGGGAACAGCTTTGATATTATCCGTTTATATTTTACACCTCTGTTCGCCTTTACCTGAGCGTTCGCTAAATAATAATGCTTGTGCGCGTTGGTGGCGCGTAGTATATCTTTGTACGCCTTCATATCCGTCTCGTTGTAAATGTTTTCGTTAGGGTCCTTCATGAACACGAGTTCGTATAGACCCGGTGTGCCTTTATATCGTTTACCGTTGATGAGGATCGTATCGTCCGTTTCGATTTCAAACGGTGAATCACCGATCATCCATTTTCCATTTGTGTTTCTTACACCGTATGTATAGTCCATCAGACGATCACGTTCGGCCGACACGATCATGCGCATGTACTTGTTCGCTAACGATGCGCTGTCGTATTTGGACAGAAAATATCTACGCGCTTCACGCCTTCCTTCTGGTGTGTCTAACATTTTTTCGATGTTGAGACTAGGATCGTCCTCGTCGTCGTCGTCCTCGTCCGATGTTTCGGCTATCACGGGTGTTTTCAGGAAACGTGGTGTCGATCGGTGACGGAGCGGTGTTCCTATATCGATCTTACTACTCGCGCCCATCAGATCCTCCTCTTCCACCGCCTCCTCCTCCTCCTCCTCCTCCTCCTCCTCACGCTTCATCTTTTTCGTCGACTTTTCGTTTGTTGTTTTACGTTTTTTTTCAACCAACGCTTGCGAAATAGTTTGTAACGGTTCCAGTATCGGTTTGTAACTTTTGGATAAAGTTGCTTCCTCTTCACGGATACCGTGTTTTAACGCACGGTATTTCTTCCGTATGTCATCGCTGATCGTGTCGATATCGTGGGCTAATCGTTTCTTCTTTTCGTCCATCTCGATAAACGTCGGTACGTCGACTAACGTTGCTGACAGCGGGACACTTGTATTTACCCGTACGCTCGACAATTTTTTTGGTGAACAGCTGTTAATCGTTAGACGTGACTACTATGAAACGATCGAAACCAGCTCTGTACCTACCGATGTCGATAGAAGAATCCTTGTCCACGACGAGAAACCCGTAACGATCTTTCCACGCTTCAGCGCACACGTTCTTAAACGTGTCGTATTTCATGTCCATGTTGACGTGATCGTTGTACACGTGCTTCAAGTTGAGATCGTCCTGTTTGAACAACACTATTAGATTGGCGTTGTCGCGTACCAACTGTTTCGGCACTTGGCTGTACGTCTGACACAGGTAAAACGTGTCCACTCCACTGTGTCGTCCCATAGCGAAATACTTGCGTATGTTGTGTTGTCTTTCACAAGACACATCGTCGAACACAATAATAGAATTGGGATCGACCTCGTCAGGAGGGGGTACCTCATCGTTATCGTTGTACGCGTGATAACCCATTCCTTCGTTGGAAAGTCGTGTCATCAGGGTTTCCAGCATCTGATATTTGGGTTGAAACAATGATTTAGAAAACACGTACAGGTTCGCGAATCTCAACCCGTTCACATCGAACAATAGGTTGAACATGACGTTAGTCTTTCCACACGCGGAAGGTCCGCAGATGATCGAACGTACGGTATCGGGGAGAAGACGTCCGTGCTTACGTTTTTTTCTGCCACAACCACCGCCACCACCATCGCCACACAATTTCGAATAGTCCACGTCCTTTATTTTTAGTCTGTGCGCTTGTTGTAATATTTTCATTTTGTTCCGTCCAAAGTCTAGTTAATATTCGCAGTATGTTCGTACAATCGACAGATATGTAACTGCACACACAAGTGTCAGGACCCGTTTCACAGTTCGGATCCGACCAAACACATTCTTTGTAGTGATCGAATCCGGTGCCTCTATGTACTATTTCGCTGAGTCGGAATCTCGTCACACGATTAGTAACCCGTTGCCAATACTCGTGTACTGTTAATATCCTGCGCATGCGCTCGATCTCGTTCTCGGGCGTGTTCACGACGTACACATCGTAGCCAGGATGCAACACAACATCTTTCACACCGTACACAGCGCGCATGTTGTCATCGTAACGCACCGTCGCATACTGGTTCTATTCCGCAAGCCAATTCCTTGTTATAGCAAGTTCTTCTTGGGTATCCACGAATCGTGTTTACCATCGAATCCTAACCACCTGACTTTCACACGATCACCTTTACGTTGTACGATCTTTTCTACCAAGTACACGTCACCAACGTTCGATTTACTGATTTCGTGTTCGTAAAAACCGCCTTTCAACACTTCTCCCGTATGATCCTTTAACAAATAAGTGACGGGTACGCTGGCGGTACGTACCGTGTGAACATGGAATATCTCGTTCGTCCAGTTAGGCATATATCCTTTGGCGAACGTCATTTTGTATTTGCTTATACGCACTCGATCGCCTACTTTGAACTTTGGTTGTTTATAGTCGATGCTTCTCGCTGTGTTCTTGTGAATCCGTCGTAGCACCGTGCGTTCGTTGGATTCGTTCACCTGACATGGTTTCATTCCGATCGTTCTGTGCACGCTGTCGTTGTACACTCTGACCAGTTCCGGTAACATATCCAACCAACGGTAATGACCTTGTTCGCTGAACGCACGATACATATGAGTTTTCAACGTACGGTTGAAGCGTTCCACGATGGACGCCTTTTTCTCACTATACGTAGAATACAGTGTGACACCATATCTCCTCAGCAACGTTTGTACGACGCTGTTGTAGTACTCTTTCCCGTTGTCCGTCTGAAGATATTTCATTTTATTAGCGCGCAGAATCGGTTCCAGAGCTCGTGCGACCTCTACACCCGTCTTTGTTTTTAACGGAACTGCGTACGCGTACTTGCTAAACGCGTTAATCATCGTCATGAGGTACTTGAATCCCTTGTTCACCTTCGCGTGCGGTATCATCTCTACCAGGTCCGCTTGGTACAAGTCGTGAAGTCCCTTCAACTCGACCGCTCGTCTCGGAAAATTCCGTCTTACTGGTCTGTGTAACTCCGACGCAATAGTCTTGCGAACGGTCTGCTGTACGTTCTTCGCTCGTTGTTTCATTCTCATGTCGTCGCGTTGCAAACCGTGATTCACAATACGCTGGCACGTCGTAAACCGTCCGCTCTGTGCTGAACGTAACTCTCGTTGGTACCCTTCTGGTACGACTGCCTTCCATCACATGACTGTCGCGACGCCGCCACACCACACCCAATTATATCATCTCGACTGAACGGAAGAACAGCGCGTTCTTCTTGTGATTGCGCAAGTACGTTAAAACGTGAGCTAAACTGATATTCATACACCCATTACGCACGAGACCCATTCCGCTGTAATATCTCATGAGCGTATGTTGTTTCGTGTCCAACGCTCGTACGGTCTTGACGGAATTCATGTCTTTGAATACGACGCTACGTATAACGTTCTCGCGATACTCGTGCATTTCCGCGACTATGACGTTATCGTTCTCGGGTAGACGCTCGCACATGTGTTTAGCTTTGAGTTCAGCGATCGGGCGCTGACTTCGTGACTCCAAGTGCAGGCGTATCAGGTACGAGTTCAACAACCAAAATTCGTCAGCCATAGCACCGGTGCACCGCTGCCACTGTTTGTACAAACGTCGGTCTTTCACCATGTACCCTTGTTCGTGCGAATACTGCAGACCGAAGTATTCACAATACTCGCGAAGCGTAGGCAACGCCTCCTTCAGAAAGGGTACCGAAAACAATCCTTGCGCCTTGTTGTTCACTATCGCGAACTGTTTCCCTCTCGCTAGTGTCGGTAACGAGGACGGTGGGCAGCGCACGTCAAAACTTACGTTGTAGCTAGGATCTAGTGCGCACTTTGGCGCTATCGCTGTCGCGCTTCTGTATATTTCAATAGGTGTACGTATCGGAATAGTGCGCTCCGTAATGACAATGCAACACGAAGCGTGAGGGATCGAACTTCCATATGCGAGCATGTCCGTGTAAACCGTTGCGTAGTTCATCCGTCCATGCGAATCGTGTAAACCGTGCACGCGTTGAACGGCACGATACAGTTCGGGAATCGGGCGGAAACGTGAAAGAAAATTCCATCCATGACGTACGGTACACTTGAACATACTCTTTTCGTAAACTACGAGTTCTATCGGTACGTTGTTTCGTTCGCACTCTTCGATAAATTCAAGCCAACGTGATTTGTTGTGTATACGATCGGAGACTATCATCAACAGCACTATAGGTGGCAGATCACTGGTACGTTTTTTAATGTGATGCCAACAACGTCCGTGATATCTGTCAACACCGAACTTGTAACGTGTACAGTAGTTGCCGCAAAATCGTCTTTTCTTCACAAAATACACAGAACATAAGTTGGACCGTATCGCGCTTCGTGAAGCTTTTGTTATTGTGAAATGTTTCCCATCATCGTATCGATAGACGTCCATCGTGTCGATGATCTGCGATGTGAGTGATACGCTATTAGTCATGATCGTGATATTTATAGTGTATACGCATATTGTTTGAGGAATTTTTTTATTTATAATTTTTTTATTATGGGTGTCTTCACTCACACTTTTGGAGTGACTACTGTCGTTCGGTAGTAGTAGTAGTACTAACACCTAGTACTACCCAAACGGGTATGTTTGTACATGAGTTTATGTCGGCTCTGAAAAGAGCCGTTTTTGCGTGTGTCGATTTCTACAAGTGTTCACGAACGAAATCGCATGCGGGCATTGACGCCTTATGGACTTGGGCAGGATCGTCACCCACTGCCCAATCCATAATTCGTATTTTACACTTGCAGCATCTTACAACATCACCATCGTCTTCGTAAATAAACCCGGCTTTGGCTAGGTCAAAAATTTTTACGTTCGCATTCGGAAATTTATGAACGTAAAATTTAATGTTACCACGACGACTGATGTTATAAAAGCTTTTTAATCGGCTTGCAAAAGAATATGTGTACACATCCATATCTGAAGCAAGAATGTTAGTTTGTCGCGTTGCATTTCACCTCCTCAGCGATAGCTGCGCGCGCATCCGTAGTGGGGATGGCTGTCGTCGATTGGTCGGTATGAAATAAAGCACAGTAGTGGGAGCAGATAGCTGCGCACGCAGTTGGTAGTGGGGGATCGTTGACGGAAATAGTTCGGTATCATGGTGGTGGGAGCGGATAGCTGCGCGCGCAGCCTGAAGTGTAAGCGGAGAGGGGATCGCTGTTCACGTTCACTTTGTAGTTAACCTGCAAGTCTCGTGCAGACTAAGTTTCACGTGGTGCATATAAAGTGGTGATTAATTTCTAACTTCATATCAGTATTACATTGTTCCTCAAGCGAGCAAGTAATTGTTTTGCTTTTATCGTTTCAAGTTTTTTGTTGTTGTTGTAGTTAATTGTACCAAGAATGCAGTCGTTTGCTGTTGCTCGTAAACATTCGTTGCGTGGCGCGTTGATATCGTACGTTTACACGGCTGTTACGGAGAACGAAGAATGTGTCAACGATGTCATAACCTTTTTCGATGAAATGCACGATACGTTACGTACGGACATTCTAAACGAACTGACACGATTGCGTAGTATAAAGTGGCATATAACGGTTAAAGCGAGATTTGTCAAGTACATAGTAAACGCTGACACAGACGAGGACGAAGAAGTGACGACTGAAGCCTATTTTCATGGACGATGCCATACGACGCTGATCGGTGACCAAGACATATTGCCGGATCGTTTAGAAGCTTCGTACGAAAAAATCATTGAATCAATTTATAAATTCACGCGCGAGGGTAGCGGTTGGGTGTTGGACCACATCGTCTCTTTAGAACTCGTTCTCTCACGGTACCAACCGCTGGCCGCCTCCAGTTTCATCCGTACACCCCCCGAATTGTCTCGTACTAAATCCATCATCAACGTGAACAATACGGGCGATCAAATGTGTTTCGTATGGTCAGTATTGGCCGCACTGTTTCCTCAACACTCGCACAACGATCGTGTATCGAAATACAAATCACATTTCCACAGTATCATCACTTCCGGTATAACTTATCCCACCCGTCTATGCGACATTGTGAAATTCGAACGAGACAATTCTGACATTTCTATAAATGTTTTCGGATACGAAGACAATGAAATTTACCCGTTAAGAATAACTCCCTCCATTGGTAGACGACATCACGTTAATCTATTACTTCTTACCACTAACGACCGAAAACATTACTGTTTAGTAAAAAATATGAGTCGCTTATTGTCTTCACTAACCAAACACGACGGGCGTTCTTTCTATTGCGATTACTGTCTGCACAGGTTCTACGAAGAACGGCTCCTTACCGAACACGTCCCTCACTGTTCACCGTACGGTGAACAGAGAATTCGTTTACCTGTGAAGGAGGAGGAAAAAGTGATGTGTTTCAAAAATTACACCTACTGTCACAAGGTCCCTTTCGCGATATACGCAGACTTTGAATCTTTTATCGTCCCTTGCCATCGCTGCGACGCTCCTCCTCACACATCGTCCACCACAACGGAGTCGTTACACCTTCCTTCAGGTTTCTCCTACCTCATAGTCGACCACGAGCGTAAAATTTTCAAACCTCAGGTCGTTTATCACGGTGAGAACGTGGTAGAGACCTTTCTCGATAGACTGGTCGTCGAAGAGCGTGAACTCTTCAGAATCATACATTCCATCGTGCCTATGACTATGAGTGAGCATGACGTGTTATCTTTCGCAAATACCGTCGTATGCCATCTCTGTGGAAAACCTCTGACTGACGACGACAAGGTGCGCAACCACTGTCATCTGACCGGTCAATACCTGGGCGCAGCGCACAACGTTTGTAACCTCAACTTCAAGACTCCCCGACACATACCCGTCTTTTTTCATAACTTACGAGGTTACGATGCGCATCACTTGGTACAAGGGTTGGGCAAATACGACAATCTCGCTTGTATCGCTACCACTAGTGAACGCTTCGTATCGGTCTCGTTGGGTGCCCTGCGTTTCGTAGACACGCTTCAATTTTTGAACACGTCCTTGGACATGCTGGTTGGAAACTTGCGCGCGAGCGGTGCAGATTTCCCTTTGACAAAGCAATGTTTCGAAGAACACTTCGAGCTACTCTTACGTAAGGGCGTCTACCCTTACGATTATATGACAGGTAGCAAGAAGTTCGACGAAACACGTCTGCCTGCACGTGAACACTTTTTCAACAGGCTGAGTGAATCACCTGTGTCGGACGAAGATTACGCTCACGCGCAGAACGTGTGGCGGACTTTCGGAATCCGTACGCTGGGTGAATATCACGATCTGTATTTGAAAACAGATGTACTGCTGCTGGCCGACGTCTTCGAGGCGTTCCGTGAGATGGCCATGCGGTACTACCAGATCGACCCGGCTCATCTTTACTCGCTTCCTGGCGTCGCTTGGCACGCGATGTTGAAGATGAGCGGTGTGCAACTGGAGCTGTTGACGGATATAGATCAGCATCTCTTTATCGAATCGTCTGTTCGCGGTGGCGTTAGCATGGTACCCAACCGCCATGCCAAGGCCAACAACCCGCTAATCATCGATCAGTACGATGCTTCAAAGCCGACCTCTTTCATACTGTACACTGACTGCAACAACCTTTACGGTGCAGCCATGTCACAACCGCTCCCTTACGCCGACTTCAGATGGCTTGATCGTAACGAGATCGACTCACTGGACGTACGTACTCTGAGCGATGACAGTGACACAGGCTACATACTCGAAGTCGACCTACACTATCCACGTGAACTTCACGACCTCCACTCCGATTATCCACTGGCGCCCGTCCGTTCCTGCGTCAATCCCGACAAGCTTTCACCATACTCTCACCGACTCCACACACGTCTGCACTATACAAAAGGGTTTAGCGGATCGGAAACGCCTTCGTCGTCCGTTCGCAAGTTGCTGACGACTTTGGACGACAAACAAAAATACGTTCTCCATTTTCGAAATTTAAAGTTGTATCTGAGTCTTGGACTAGAATTGAAAGCGATCCATAGGGTGTTGAGTTTTAAACAGAGAGCGTGGATGAAACCGTTTATCGATTTCAACACGCAAAAGAGAGCGGCAGCCACAAACAGTTTTGAAAAGGATTTTTTCAAACTGATGGTCAACGCCGTCTATGGTAAATCGCTGGAGAACGTGAGGAAACGAATAGACTTCCAACTAGTCTCTAACGAACAACGGCTGCAGAAACTGGTTTCCAATCCACGACTAAAGCGTATGATCCGCTATACCGATGACTTGGTCGGACTGGCTTTACGAAACAGGACGATATTCCTTTCCCGTCCGGTGTACGTCGGCTTCACAGTACTCGACGTCAGCAAACTAATAATGTACGACTTTCATTATCGGTACGCTGTCGCCAAGTACGGACAACGATTGACATTACTAGTAGAGGGAAAGTGAGTGTTCGAAAACACTTCCGGGTTCCGAACGAAAACACTACCGGGTTCCAGTTCATGACGTCATAGAGGCACTGGCAGCTGGTGTCCGAGCTGTCCATGTGACGTCACTGTTTTGTGTGTGTGTATGTATGCGTGTGTATGTGTGACTGAAACACTACCGTGTTCCAGTTCATGACATCACACAGAGGCTCAAGTCGCTGGCGTCCGCATGGCTAAAACCTGTTTCAAGACGTCACGAAGGCCGTGGTTTCTGCATGTTCAAAATTTGGTAGCCGAAAACAATGTGTAGCGGATGGGGGTACCCGGAATTCGGCGGTTGCCCGGACGCGCAGAGGCTATGTCATCGGGTACCGTTACTCGAAATTTTGGGGGTATCGGGTACCGTTACCCGAAATGTTTAAATCAACGGATGGGGGTACCCGAAATTTGTGGGTACGCCCTAACCGGGTTCCAGTTCATGACAGAGGCCCTGGCAGCTGGTGTCCGAATGTTAAAACACTTCCGCGTTCTGGTTTATTTTGATGTAACAAAATAATCGTTCTCTCTCGAAATTTTTTTAATGTCAGAATTTTGGTACCCTAAATGATTAAAACAACGGATGGGGGTACCCGAAATTTGTGGGTACGCCCACATGACGACGACGTAGAGGGCGTGATGTCTGAAATGTTTAAATCAACGGATGGGGGTACCCGAAATTTTCGGTGTCTGAAATTTAGTACCCGAAATGTTTAAATCAACGGATGGGGTTACCCGAAATTTTTGGTGTCCGAAATTTTAACACCGGAATGTACGACCACATGACGCATGTGTTCAACTGTAACAATGGTATGTCATTGGATATTAATTTTTACATAAAAATAAATTACGGCCCCTCCGGGATTTGAACCCGGGACCTCCGGTACACCAAACCGGCGTGCATCCACTACACCAAGGGGCCGTTATCGCTTAACTGTAATTATTTCTGTACTTATACTTCTCATCTCTTACTTGTAACCATGAGGTGGACGAGTGATATCTACTGTCGTCCTATGTGTAAAATCATAAAAGCACAATATAAGTTTATTTATTATTAAATAAATAAACATTTCGTTATACTTTTATTTTTTTACCTCTCATCCTCTTCCTAGCAGCCTGAGGGAGGCGAATGAGAGCCTGCTACGCTTTTTTTAACGTGGTTTCCCCAACTTTACAGATTCGTAAAGCAGGCCTACTCCACGTTATCTATCGCTGTACTATTGACTAGTACAGTGGTAGATAATAATAAAGATACATTATGCAATGCTAAGCCAATGTGTAAAAGCAGTACATATTTTTTTATTTACTTTTTTATTTATTTTTTTTATTTTTTTAATCGGGTGAATATGTTGTTCATACATGATGCGTATTCACATTTGCTGTACCGTAATGAGTAATTTTCACACCCATACTGGTTCTTGACGAGTTTACAGGTATATCTACCGTGCCAGTGACCCGTCTCGAACTACCAGGACTACGTTTATGAGTATTTCTACCGCGACAGTGACGTAGTCAAGGTTAACACTCACGCACACACTACGGTACCTAATTCTACGTTTATGGACATTTCTGTCACGTAGCATTCACACTAACACCATGATGAAAACATGTTCACAACCGACTATATTTTATTTCGTTGCCGCAACCATTCTGCATAAAACAAAGCTTTGCGTAATGCACAGTGTAAGGGGGGAGTGGTAACGGGTTGACGATGAGGAACAGGACATTGTATGATGGGTACAAAGGATCTAGGAACTACAGGTGCTTGAATATCGTTTAAGTCAATCACCTCACCATGATGATACAACTGTCGTAAGAAATTTGCCTTCTCAAACCCTTTTGTATAGACAACAGGATAATCTGAAAAAATGTCTGCAACGATGCGTACCATATTCTTGTACGGTACATTACCATCGTTCCATCGTATCCTGTGATAATGTGTTTCCAACCAGTCATTGATTTTTCGGAATTTCTGGTGCAGTCGTGCACTTTCGTATGGTGGAGCGAACAACACGATAACAAAACGTCCGGTTGTTATATCAACTGTAACGAACTCTTTGATTACATATTCATTTTTGTCACCGCGAAACGCTTCAAACTCGGCAATAACCGTCCTATTCAAGTTCATTTTTCCGAGTGACACATGTCCGCATCGAGTACGTTAATTTTTTCAAATTCCCCCTCTACTTTTCCTTCCAATACCAGTTCATCGTAAAGACGATCAAATGTTATCTGTTGGTCGTGACGACTGCTTTCCAATCGAAAAAACGAGGGGAAAAAGAAGGATGGTGGTACATAGCACCCCTTGGCTACTACCTGATTAATGTACGACTTGAAGTGATCTTGATCATAAAACAAGCGAACAAGATATTTCTTTAGTACTGTTAATAAACAACCAAAACGGATCCACTCGGGTTCTGTGAAAACAAATTTTTCGGTCTTACTACCTTTAATCCGAACAAACGTTTTCCCAAAGTTACGACTGATCATCACACTCTTCTTCTTTTCACGGTTTTCACCTTCTTCGTACAATAACATACTGGATAGTAACTGTTCACGAAAGATCAACAAGTAATTCCACTCAGAAAAGTCAAGTAATATACGTTTCTTTTTTCCGTTTGTAAACAAAACACCCGGTTCATAGTTGAGTTCTTTATACAGTCCGACGGTAACGAACTTAGAGTACGAGTTGATTGGATATGCAAGAGACAAGTAAACGTTATACTCACAATGGCTGCTGCTGCTGCTGTCACAGTCACCTTCCATCGTTGAAAAGGACTGAGGTTGTTGTTATGTAGAGATCGCTAATACCTATCTTTATAAACTAGTAGAGGGGAGAACAAGTTTTTTTATGACAAACGATGAACAGTATTCGACAACGCTGTGTACTGTACTATCCTATCGTGTATAATCAAAGCGTAAGCGGTGGTTTTATCTGGAAAATTGTTACTGGATTCAAATTCTAAACGCACATCAACGGCAGACGACTTGATTGGTTCTTCTTGTCTGGAACAATCGATGACAAACAACGGTGCTTTCGTTATAAATTCATTAGGTGTCAAAAGAGGCGTTCTGTTGCGACGGTCGTAGTATGATGTTTGGAAACGTGTATACATGTCGTAGAACAGGGCGTAACGTTTTTTATCGATATCCTGGTTCAGGTTATCGTACGGATAGTATTTATCGTTCAGAAAAAGCTTGACATTCGTTAAATTGCAGTGATCAAATTCCGACGCGTTTTTCGCTATATTGTTCTTCCTATCCGTCTGAAATATTAATATTACATACCGAGGTTTTTCCAACTGTGACGATGTCTTCAAGGTCCACGAATGTCGATTTGTCGTCGGTAGAACGGGATACTCGTGCAATTCCCAACTGCGGAACGGCATCACTAGTTCATGATCCTCCTCGATGTGCTCCAATAGCGGTATTCGGTACTTGTTTGACACGCGCACATAGGGCATCTTCCAGTGTACTTTGTTTATTACGAGATTACCGTTTGCAGTTGCACCCGATTCTTTTAGCACCATTGCGTTCTGATCGGTAGAGGTACGCAACAGAATCAATTCTTGCTTAACGTTCAGCATGATGCGTGTATAGTCTTCGTTGAAACCGAGTAGCATTTTCAACGGAAGACAAAACGTAAAATCACCGGTACTCTCGTGTACTGTCAACGACTCGTCGGTTGTCGTCACCCATCCTGCATTGATTAGATGCTTTCTTTCATGCTCATTGCTCGATAGTAACAATTTCACAGTGCTCGTAATTCCAACGTTTTTTGTACGATCCACTTCCACACCGCACACTTCGTAACGGATCTCCTCAAACAAGAAAGCCATTGCATTGTTGATTAATTTCACGTTCAACGCTGTGTCGGTAGCGTTAACCTTGGTCAATGTTCCTTCGATGTACAGAAAACTCTCCGCCGGTAAAGTGAAAACATCCTGTTGTTGGATGGGTATACGTATTTCATCGTTGTTACCGTATCGGGTGGAAGCATACGGTGCGTGCGTACGATATTCGAACTCAACGATTCTGTTATCGAAAGCCGCTCCTCGTTCGATAGCTAGAATTTCACCCGACATTATTTTAATCGTATAATTTGAATCCAAGTGAAAGTAAGAAACGCTTGTTCCTTGATGTCAATCGCTTCAACGTTGAACACCGACTACCATGTTTCTTTCGTACACACTCCCTTTTTACAGGTGACGTTTGTCCGAAATACAATCCCATATTTTCAGATGCAGTCGTATCGTGATAACTTCACCGCGAAAATCAACTAAATCCCCGTCCTGATCAACGAGAGACAATATGATGTTGTCAACGCGTTGTACGTTTACCGGTAAGTATATTACGTTTGTCGGTGTTTCAACTATTTTGAAACCTGGTGCCACGGTCGGATAAAACGAATGCAACGTGTGCTGTTCCTGACCGTCCTTGTACGCACCCTGTACGATATTACTCCGTACGTGAACGGTGTTAACTTTGATTATGTCAACGGGTACGTTCGACTCGTGTGTTTTATACGCTTCCAGCTGCTGATTCTCCTTGAATCCTAACATACTTGCAATGGTATTCGGTGTATGCGAAAAGTCGATGACATGCTTACAGTAAATTTCACACTTTAATGTGTTGTTGTTTGGACGTAAACTGATTGTTCTCTCGCCTAACTGTTTCTGCAGATACGTTTCGATATCACTGATTTCATAGGTGCCGGTAGGCAACTTGATGACGGACCACTGATCCTTGGAAATTTTTACTGGAAATGCATTATTTTTTCCTTCAGTAACGTTTGGTATTGAATTATACGATGTAAAATCCAATAGTCCAACGTACCATTCACCGTATAACTCGAGAGGTGGGAAAAAGTTACACACGAGATTCGCAGCGTCGGTACCCGTCACGGTGACCGTTAGCGACGACATGCTGAAGTTTACTGATCAGAAGACGATAAAAAGTCTAAACATAAATGACCGCAGATGACCGTGTGAGGAGGTTGCTTCCGTTCATAGTTGTAACGAACGTCGGCTGTATCACCAAAATATTGCATCAGCTCGAGAGGTGGACGTAAATTACCGAACCCGTCAAAATAGTGTACTCGATTTCCACGCTTCTTGTAACATACCCAGTGGGTTCCCGGTCCGCTCTCGTCGTCCAAATTTACGATGACGCTTTCGTTCTTCCACGGCGCTGTATCCGGTAATGCGTTACGCATGTAAACACCTCTAAAATACGGTATGTTTAGCTTTTTTGCGTATACACGTAATTCATCTTCGGACAACGGGCGGAGCGGTATGTGAATTAGTTTTTTCGGTACGGACGTAGATACAATCCGGACGCAGTTCTCTTCTTTTTCCTAACGGTTCGGACAGTTCTCTTCCTCCTCTTTTTCATCCCACCACCAGCACCACGACCACGACTACTCACATTCTTTTTATTTTTACGACGTCGGCCGCTTCCTATTGCTGATTTTGCTTTCATGGCCGCTGCAACTGCTGTCGCATAAGCTCGTTCGCTGATACCCGAATCCAACGCCTTTACCCGTCCCCACGCTTTTTCCGCGAGTTTACGATCTGCAATACGTCTACTTTCGTTGTCTTTGTATTGAGCGTAAGCGATGTCGTGTTCGCGACAGGCTTCGTCTAATTGGTTGATTCCGCGATCACCACGCGCTAATCTTTCTTCGAGTTTCGTGCCCGGTCCACAGAATCTGTAACCCGGCAGATGTAATTCGACAGGTAGTGCGTCCACCGCTCGATTGATAACTGACGAAACAACGGACGGTACAACGTTTTTAAGCACGTTTCCGACGCCCCACCCCTTTTTCCTCCTAACGTTGTTGTACATCGTAAACCGATCTCCAGTCTTTCTCTTCTGTGTTTTTATCGTATTCATCTATTAACCTTTTTATTTCCTTCGTGTCGAGTGTCCACTCGTCTTCTGAACTACGTGGCTTAGACAATTTCAATAAGTAGTAATCCAGTTGATACTGAAATGTTTTAACGACTTTATACATCTCGCTCTTTACGTATCGTCTCACGTCATTTAATTGTTGTAAGTTAACAGCATCGCTCTCCGCAAAACCATCCGCTACGTCTGTTATTCTCTTTTCCGCTGCTTTGAAAACACCATCTTCGCCCAAGCTAACGGTGTTCTGCAACATGTATTTTACGTTAACCGCGTCATCTGCAAAAATCGGTGAACTCACTCCCGACAACCAGCTCTGTCCAAACAAATAGCTATTCGATACTTTTTTAATGACATTCGAGTCTACGTAGTTTTTGTTGACCGCATCGGTCGCTTGTTCCGGACTTCGAACGTTGATTACCCATCGATCTCGTGCATCGATGACCTCACCTCTCTCTTGACTCGAGTGTTGTATACAGTTGTCATCAACGTAATATTTGTTGACTACGTCTTTAACGTCTACAGGAGTATCAACATTTTTCAATCTACACCCTTTAACGTCCACGCTTTTACGTTCATCATCGAGTAGCAGACAATGTGTTTGCATATAACTCAGGGATACAGCATCCTTTGCTGCATCCGGTTCGTTCAGATTGCGGATCTTTTTGTTTTCAACATCTATATGCCCATCATTCGTAATCTTAAATCCTACAGTATCGCGTAATTGTCTTTTTGTTTCTCGTCGCACGCTCACGGCGCTTTGATGTCTCCCGAACTTGTCCACAACCATTGTACGACTGCACGCTACAAATGATGTGCTAACCGTTTTAAGTAACGACACTGTGGTGACCATCGCGTGTGTAACACAATCGGATCGTCACCCTCTTTCCAACGAAAGATTTCTATACCGCAAAATGAACATCGAACCCTGTCAATTTCATTTGTGTAATGAAAGCCTGCGGCAACCATAGCGGTCGGACTGATGAAATGCACAGGCCATGATGTAAAGGTTTTCAGTCTCTCGTTTTCGACTTCAAAGTCAGGTGTCAAATCTAACCCGCACATGTTGACAGTGTTGACGTCAATGAGTTGTTACACCGACGTTCATAAAATTTATACGATAATGTTGGCTTCACGTAATTCCTCTACTACTGAGATGATTTCGTTGTCGTGTCCGGTGTGACCGACGCGTTTTGAACTTACCAGCAGTCTTAACCGTTCAACCAGTTCGTTGGGATCGTTCCAGTGTACGTAATCGATACCACGTCCGCTGCGTGGTGGAAACAATCGAGCGATTATCTCTCTGTACTTTAAACCTTTGTTTGTATTTACTTTAGCACCGGGTAAATAATAACGTTTATAAGCGTTAGTGTCCGACAGTATAGACTTGTACGCTGCTAAATCGTTTTCATCGTAGACGCTCTTGTCGGGTTCTTTCATAAACATAAGTTCGTAGAGGCCCGGTGTGCCTCTGTATCGTTTTCCAGCTATGTAGAAGCTATCGTCTTGATTGATCTCCAACACCGAATTGCCTACCATCCATTTGTCTTCAACGTTACGAACACCGTACGTATGATCCATCTTCTTATCTCGATCATCAGACAACGCGAGCAGTAAGTATTTCCTCGCGAGCGGACCTTCGACAGATTGTTCAACGTATTCTTGTGCTTCGTGTCGACCTTCGGGTGTTGTTAAAAACTCTTCAAGAGTTACGTTCGGTGTTTCGACATCAGGCGTTTGTGCCAACACTTCCGTTCTGAGGAAACGAGGTTGTGATGGTGTTTTCGTCTCAACAGCTGCCTTCGTATCTTCATCTTCAACTTTTATTTTTTGTTTTATTTTATCACTGGAGTCATTCAACTTTTCCGAAATCTGGGTTAACGGTTCCAAAAGAGGTTTGTACTTTCTCGTTAACGCTTCATCGCTCTCTCTGATGTCATGTTTCAACGCGCGATACTTTTGTCTTATGTTATCGCTAATTGCATCGATTTCATGTGTCAATTGCTTGTCATCCATCTTGACACTGATGACTTTCTTGCACAAACTATTCTATTTATGTACAAAACGATCGAAACCCACTCTGTATCTACCTGCGTTTATCGGTGAGTCCTTGTTGATGACTATGAATCCGTAACGATCCTTCCACGCTTCGGCGCACATCGCTTTGAACTCTTCGTATTTCATATCTGTGTTAACGTGATCGTTGTAAACGTGACGTAAATTGAGATCATCTTGTCTGAACAAAACCAAGAAATTGGCATTATCACGCACCAGTTGCTTTGGCACCAGACTATACGTTTGGCAAAGGTACAAAGTGTCCACACCGCTATGCCGTCCCATAGCGAAATATTTTCGTATGTTATTCTGCCGTTCACATACCACATCATCGAACAACATGATTGAATTAGATACAATTTCGTGCGGAGGTGGTACTTCATCGTTTTCACTGTATGTGAAGTACATCATTCCTTCGTCAGCGAGAGCGTTAAAAACGTCTTCCAACATACGATATTTTGGTTGAAATAACGATTTGGAGAACACGTACAGGTTCTGAAATCGCAGTCCGTTTGAATCGAATAACATGTTAAAGGCAACGTTTGACTTCCCGCTACATGACCCGCCGCACACGATACATCGAACTGTGTTTGGAAACAGTGGACTGTGTTTATTATATGCAACTTCACCGTTGTACTTAGCAGAGTCTACGTTCTTAACATTTAACTTTAACGATTGTTGTTCAATCTTCATCTTAACTCGTTTACGTTCGGTTAAATACTGTGGTAATGCTATTATATCAGATCTTTTTTATGTATCCACGAATCGTGTTTACCGTCAAAGCCGAGCCAGCGCACTCGCACGCGATCACCTTTACGTTGTAATATTTTCTCAACGAGATACACATCACCAACGCTGGTTTTACTCAATTCTTGTTCATAAAACCCACCTTCCACAACGTCACCCGTATGATCTTTCAACAAGTACGTAACCGGTACGGTTGGCTGAACTCTGTGCACTGTATATATCTCGTTCGTCCAGTTTGGTGTATAACCTTTAGCGAATGTGATTTTGTATTTACTGATACGCACTCGATCGCCTATTTTAAACTTATGTTTCTTGCTCACTTTCCGCGGTACGGTATTTTTTCTTATTCGTTCCAACACAATTTGCTCGTTGCTCTTGTCGACTTGTCGCGGCTTCATCTCTATAGTTCTATGCACTCTGTCGTTGTATTCCATCACCAGTTTAGGCAAAAGCGACAACCACCGATAATGGCCTTGCTCGCTGAACGCGCGGTACATGTTCGTTTTCAACGTACGATTAAATCGCTCTACGATGGACGCTTTCTTCTCGCTATACGTTGAATAGTGTTTGACGTTGAATCTCTTTAGTAAAGCTTGTACGGTAGTGTTAAAGTACTCTTTCCCCTTATCCGTTTGCAGGTATTTCATTTTATTTTTTACAATTATTGGTTCGAGAGCATGTGCTACTTCAACACCCGATTTAGTTTTTAAGGGAATCGCATATGCATACTTGCTAAATGCGTTTATTACCGTCATTAGATATTTGTACCCCTTGTTCAACTTGGCATGCGGTATCATTTCCACCAAATCCGCTTGGTAGAGATCGTGTAATCCCTTCACCTCCACCGCACGTCTGGGAAAGTTCCTTCTCACCGGTCTGTGCAATTCTTTTGCAATAGTTTTGCGTACGTTTTCCATATCGCCACCCAAAACGCGAATCGCAAAATTTTGGTACGAGATATACCGTTACGTTTTCACTGAACCTCACCGACTTCATCGTCGTTACTGACAGTGTGTTGCTCCTGCAAGCGAGTCTTATATCAACGTATATCGAACGCATAATTTATAACGGATTTTCTCGCTTCCTGAATTTTCTCGCGTCTGGGTTGACAGAGTTTATAATGACCGTACGCCAGTGTTGTTTCACCGTCATCCAAGATATATCGTTTGTCATCGTATGGTGACAGCGATAATTTTGTAAGCTTTCTTGTGTATATGTTATGTTTTTCGCTTTGGATAGTCTGCGCCGTAGTATAAGTTTGAGAAGTGGTCTTTACACATTGTTTATAAAGTTGATGTTTCAACTGTGTAGCTATCGCGGAACGTGGCACACCTTTCGCTATCTTTTTCTCTTTATCGTTTGCCGTAACGAATGAATAACATTTTGCGCGCAACCCGACAAATTCAAGTATCGGTATTCCATTTGTTTCGTCTTTAAAAGTACCCAACTTTTTCTTGTTTGTTTCACTATAGCACGGATGTGCCTTAGGGTACTCCGACGTGTCAAAGAGTTCGAGATGCTCCTCCATGTCTTTGTACACATCGTCGGTGCGAATGTCGTACAACAGAGAGTCAGTGTCCGTCATACATAGACGTGCACGTGACCCGTACGTATTCATCGTGAATCCGTAATGGAACCGATACATAATCAGCTTACTAATATCCAATACACTGAACCCAACGTACAAAGGTCGGTTCAGTGTAATGAATGTTTTTTTCATCGTGAGACCTACCAGGTCCTCGTTATAGATGAAGAAATGTTGTAGCCTGGGGTTAGCGGTTAGTTTGTGAAGTTTCTTCTCGTTTGGAACTAACTTGAAATCGATTCGCTTTCGTACGTTTTCCAACGATTTTCCGTACGGTGCGTTATTCATTAACTTAAAAAAGTCTTTTTCAAAGGTGTTTCTGGCTTCCTTTCGTCGCTCCGTATTAAAATCGATGAAAGGTTTCAACCATACGCACTGTGTGAATGCTAACACACGGTGAATCGCTTTCAACTC
Organism: Magicicada septendecula; assembly: GCA_034769895.1. Taxonomy (NCBI): domain Eukaryota; kingdom Metazoa; phylum Arthropoda; class Insecta; order Hemiptera; family Cicadidae; genus Magicicada; species Magicicada septendecula. The sequence goes on from CM068371.1 coordinate 204,147,963, forward strand.
CATTCCTAGTTCGAGGTAGAGTTTCAGTGTTCTGTAATGAACAATGTATTTTGTCTTGTCCTCGAGGGACGTTATCAGTTTCTCTACCTTACCGTTACTACACACAAAGTCTTTTAACAGCTTCATGCGATAGCAGTACGGTGAAAGCATACTGTCCGTAATAGTACGCTTTTCAGGTGCTAAAGGGTAGTCACTGTGTAAGTCGTGTAGGTAATGTGGATACCCCAGATCGACTTCCAGGATATAACCGGTGTCACCATCGTCGCGTAACGCGTGCACGTTCAACGTATCGATCACTGTACGTTCCAACCATCGAAAACCGGACAGTGGTAAAGGCTGTGTCATAGCCGTTCCGTACAGGTTGGTACAATCGAGGTAAAGTAAATAGTTGTGCGGCTTGCTTGCGTCATAATCGGGAATGTACGGGTTGTTGGCTTTGGCGTACCTATTAGAAATTGCTGCTAAGCCGCCACGGATACCTCTTTCGATGTACAGGTGTACGTCTATATCGCGGAGTAACTCTAACCTGACTCCTGTCATTTTCAGCATCGCGTTCCACGCTAAACCGGCGGTGGTAAAAACGTTACACGGATCGAGTTCGTAGTACTGCAGGCTCATGTTTCGAAAGTTTTCAAATACATCAGCAAGCAGTAGTACATCCGTTTTTAAATAAAGGTCATGATAATCACCGAACGTTTGCATGTCGAAAGCCGACCAAACCGTTCGAGCGTGCGCGTAATCTTCTTCGTCTATATCCGACTCTGTCAACCCGTTGTAAAAATGTACGCGGTCCGGTAACTGCCTCTCGTCAAATTTTGAATCGTCCGTAACGTATTCGTAAGGGTACACACCTTTACGTAACAGTAAATCAACATTACGCGTGTAAAATTGATTAAGGATTTTAAATTTATCCGCGGATAAGTTGGAGACGAGTTTTTCAAGTGACGCGTTCATGAACCGCAGAGAATCGAGAAACCGGAGCTGACCGAGTGTAACGGAGATGTAACGTTCGCTTGTAGTAGCGATACACGTTATTTCATCTTCCTTGTACTTTCCGAAACCTTGCATCAAATGATGCGAGTCATAGCCACTTAAATTATGGAAAAAAACCGGAACGTGTGTTGGTATTTTGTAATTTATATTACACGCATTGTGAGCAGCGCCTAAATAGTTACCCGTTATGTGGCAATGATTTCGAACCGTGTCGTCCGTTAACGGCTGCTTGCACAGATGACAGTGAGTGGCGTTTCGGAATGACCGTTCATCGGCCGCTGTCATTTGGATCGGTTTATTAAACTTTCTATCGAGTCGTTGAACGTCGGCTAAAAGCACACGAAGGAACGTGTCCACCACGTCTTTACCGCGGTATATTACAGGTTCCTTGACGGCGTTTCCCATCCAGTCAACTATCACATAGCAGAAACTGGCTGGTATATGATGTGCCACGTTTTTACCGGTGGTCGGAACAATAAACGATTCGAAGTCAGCGTATACCGTATAAGGTACGCGGTGACAAAGTGAAAAGTTTTTAAAATACATCCACTTTTCGTCCTCGTCAGGAAGTTTTACTTTCTGTACTCCGTGCTGAGAACAGTTGCGTTCGTGTTCTTCAACTCGTTTTCGCGCCGCGTTAGTATCTTTATTGTCCGCAAATCTGTGTAGACAGTAGTTGCAATAAAACGAAGTGCCCTTTCGTTTTGTCAACGACGAAAGCATACGCGAAAGGTTCCGTATGAGGCAGTAGTGAGTAGTGTTCGCGTCGGACAGTAGCAGTAGGTTTACGTGGTACTTTCTACCGCGATGTTCAGTGATACGTAAAGGATATACCTCGCCTTCATAGCCAAAAACGTTAACGGATATGTTTTCGTTTAATTTTTCGAACCGTTTTATCTTATTGAGTGCGACGGGATAAGGAATGTCCTTCATGTTTATTTCTTCTTCGTACGGAAGGTAATGGCTAACGCGATGCGGGTTACACGCGATCGGGTGTATACCAGCGAGCACAGACCACAAGAAACACTTTTCATCGTCTACATTTTTTATATTGATAATTCCTTTCTTACTGTTTGATAATTTCGATGGTGTAGGTAGAAATCTCGACCCCACAAGAGGGTTGTATTTTGTAATATTTAATTCCACCGACTCGACACCGTTTTCGACCCACCCGCTTCCGTCGCGCGTGAATTTGTCAACGGATTCCATTATTTTCTCGCTAGCTATCGAATACTGTTCATCGATATCGTCATACTGTGACTTAAGTTCTGTACGCGATCTGAATACCGCATTACAATAAATATTTTCGGTGTTTATTAATTTTTTAAAAGATACACGAACTGCTAAATACCATTTTATATAATTATTTAATGCTACGGCTTCGCTACACATCTTATCAACAACCGTGTGTTTGTAATCTAATAATACTGTTTGTGTGTTTAGTGTATTGTCAAGTATCATAAATTTTATAGTAATTACATTACCATTGATAGCACGGTGTTCGCTGCTGCTGCCGCTGCTGCTGCTGCTGCTGCTGTCGGTCATTGTGAAAGGAGTGAGGCCGGCTTCGCGTCGTCGGTTCCCTATATAGACAGTCCGGTAACCGGTGACTCTGTCGTCGCGCGCCCTTGACCGATCGGCCTCGCGAGGAGCAGCGGTGCGGGGTAGGTAGTCGTCCGGTCGTGACCGACGACGCGCGTTGCGGTGGGTGGGGTGGGGTGGGGAGTGCGGTGTAGGAAGCCGACGTCCGTGACCGATGCGGTGCGGGGTGCGGGGTAAAGGTGTGGGATGGTGGTGCGGGGTAGGGAGATAGGTTGCAGCCGGTGTCCGTGACCGAGAGGTAGGCGAGGTGCGGAGTACAGGATGCCGGCGACCTTGGCCGAAGCGCGCTCGTTGAGTCGCCTCCCGCGGGATGTAGGGTGCGGGGTACGGGGGGCTGGGTTGTACGACCGGTCGTGACCGAAAGCAGATGGTGACCCGAGATGACGCGGGGTGGGGTGCGGGGTAGGAAGCTAGGTTGTCGCTGACGGACTCGATTGCGGTTGGTGGGGGGGGGTAAACCCGGTCGTTGCGGAGCGACAGACAAAGTAATTGAACAAAATATGTTGGCGAGGTGCGGGGTGGGTGGTGAGGCTCTGGGTGCGGGGTAGGGGAGACCGTGACCGACAGACTCGATTGCGGTTGGTGTTTTGCGCGGTGGGGGGGGGGGGGTAAACCCGGTCGTTGCGGAGCGACAGACAAAGTAATTGAACAAAATATGTAGGCGAGGTGCGGGGTGGTGGCGAGGCTCTGAGTGCGGTGTGGGGGTGCGGGGTAGAATGTCATCGTCCGGTCGTGACCGAAAGCTGATGGTGGCCCGAGACGACGCGGGGTGGGGTAGGAAGGAAAATTGTAGCCGTTACCGTTGCGGTAGAGGTGCGGGGTGCGGGGTAGGGTGTCGTCGTCCGGTAGTGACCGAAGGAGATGACGCTTTAGAAGGAAGGAACGTGGTCGGGGGAAACAGAATAAATACGCCAGCGTTTCCCTGTGCAGTCATCAGTACTCGCCATGGAAGGAATCGTTGCGAACGCGAAGACAGTTGAAAATTTTTTACCAAAAAGAGACTTGTCAAGTCTTTCTTTAGGAGTAAAGTATCATATAATTCACATGAAATTTGTGAAAACGAAATTCGGGGAGTCAGTTGTGGTAGATTTGGAAGATACCGGAGCCTGTCCTCAGCCGGAGGGTAAACTGTTCTATGTATACCTACCTAAAAGATGGTGTGACGTATTTACAGAGGAGCAATTGAAAGCTGTGAAGCCTTGTGTCCTATCACTATGCGTAACCTCACACACTCCGCTGGCGAACGAGAAAGTGAGCGTGCAGTTGGATATTGATTATGTGAGTATGATTTTTCAGTACCACTAATAATTACTTATACAGAAGTGGTTATGTATTAATTTTTTTCTCTTTTTTTCCAGACCAAATAAACGAGAACAGGATTGATTTATAATAATAATAACAATAATAGTAATAATAACATTAATAGTAAAATGTTTTTAAATGATGAAGTAGACTTCTCTATTTTTTTGTCGTTTTTTAATGTTAACTGTTCATTTTCAGAGAAAGAACAAGGTGTTGCTTGAATCTAATATTGTAGAAAAACTTTTAAACAGAGAGATAAATGGTAATAATAGATTATATTGTCAATGCGACATGATTAAATTCGATTATAATTTTAGAAATAATCGTAAGACACTGAGTAGATGGATATCAATACGAAACGAAAAGAATATTTACAAAATGAAAGTATTTATTCGTAATGAGTTTTTCAAACTCTTCAAAACATCAATTAGTTATTGTAACAACCATAATATTGAATATCTTCAAATAAAAGATTTGCTAATTGCTAAAACAAAGCTGGTTAATCAGATGTACTATATGATGTATAATTTTACTGGTACAGCGTATACCTCGCTGGTAAAAAAATATGAGTGGTCAAGGCATGACTCTAGCGGATGTCCGCTTCGTAACCGTTGTCGCGTCTGTTGTTATCTAAGATATCAAAATGACTTTAATTCAGAATACATGTTTTTTTAATACCACACTAACTATCATTTGATGTGTCTACATTCTTTTGTATTTGATCAAGTATTATTAATTGTAGGAAATTATATTCTGTTTTTAATTATTAAAAAACGTATGTGGTTTATAACATAAAAAGTTAAGATAAACAATCATTAAAGTGTTAATTAAATTTTTATGTGTAATTAAATTTTTTAAAAGATTTCTCTCATAGTTACAGAAACCTTGTTTCGATGTTATGTGTTTGTGCGAATGCGAGGGAGATGTATGTCGTTCACCACCATATGGTGACCACTGTAACATTCTGAGTGCTTGTGAGTGGAGAGAATTTACACTCTGAAGAACAATTGTTTTAAAAAATTATAAGCGTTGTTACCTTTGTTATTATCTAAAATACTAAAAAGAGTTGAATTCAAGGTTTTGGTGTACCATTTTACACATGTAGTTAACACCATAGTAATTATCATTTGATGTGTGTCTACATTTAGTATGTTATTATTAACATATTACACATCAACATTGTAATATTGTATGTTATTAATTATTATTATTATTTTATATTGTTAGACATATAAGGCTTGTTTTGGTTGTAGTAAATGTAATTATTATTTTGTTAATTATGTGTGTGTGTGTGTGTGTGTGTGTGTGTGTGTGTGTGTATATATATGTGTACAGAGAGAGAGAGAGAGAGAGAGAGAGAGAGAGAATATATGTAGAGAGAGAGAGAGAGAGAGAGAGAGAGAGAGAGAGAGAGAGAGAGAGAGAGAGAGAGAGAGAGAGAGAGAGAGAGAGAGAGAGAGAGAGAGAGAGAGAGAGAGAGAGAGAGAGAGCACCTTCAAGGCTGCAAAAGAGAGAGAAAGCGAGAGAAAAAAAGATTATTTTGTATAATTATGTAAATATATATATATATATATAGAGAGAGAGAGAGAGATAAAGTGTTTATTTTGTTTAGTTATGTATATAGAGAGCGCGCGTATGTTTTGCACAATTATAATTGTCTTGTGAATATAGAACGTGTCTGTGTAGAGAGAGAAAGAAAATTATAGCTTATGATTTGATTGTAAAAGCTTTCGATATTATTAAAACTTATATATAAACCGTAACCTTTGTTATTTTATTATTATACCTTTATACAAAACAGTTATTCCTATCATACTTGAATAAGGTATACGCCAGCGAAGATAACAAGTTTTTATAGTTGAGATGCAGCCAACTTATTGATAAAGAGACACAGCTGGATTGTGGTATGCGCCAGCATGCGAAGAAAACCGGTTTATAGGGTTCAGATGCATCTCTCTCTAAAGAGAGAGACAGTGAGAGAGAGCGTATAATCTGTTTGTATCAACACACAGCGATTCAACCAGACCTGTTTGTTACAATTTTGCAGGTACACAGAGTAAAATATATTTATACAATTACACAATTTTAGTAATGCATAATTTTAATATGTTTTTTCTAAACAATATTCAAATGGATGCATCTGTTCTATTATAACACAATATACTCATATATAATAATACAATATATGGTTTTGCGAACCGCAGATCCAGGTTCAAATCCCGAGGAGTCAAAATTTATTTTGTGGAAACCAACACCTGTCGGAAACCATCTGTATAGCCTCCTGTTTCGTCATACCCAGTGTTTTATACATGCGTCATGTGGGCGTACCCACAAATTTCGGGTACCCCCATCCGTTGTTTTAATCATTTAGGGTACCAAAATTCTGACATTAAAAAAATTTCGAGAGAGAACGATTATTTTGTTACATCAAAATAAACCAGAACGCGGAAGTGTTTTAACATTCGGACACCAGCTGCCAGGGCCTCTGTCATGAACTGGAACCCGGTTAGGGCGTACCCACAAATTTCGGGTACCCCCATCCGTTGATTTAAACATTTCGGGTAACGGTACCCGATACCCCCAAAATTTCGAGTAACGGTACCCGATGACATAGCCTCTGCGCGTCCGGGCAACCGCCGAATTCCGGGTACCCCCATCCGCTACACATTGTTTTCGGCTACCAAATTTTGAACATGCAGAAACCACGGCCTTCGTGACGTCTTGAAACAGGTTTTAGCCATGCGGACGCCAGCGACTTGAGCCTCTGTGTGATGTCATGAACTGGAACACGGTAGTGTTTCAGTCACACATACACACGCATACATACACACACACAAAACAGTGACGTCACATGGACAGCTCGGACACCAGCTGCCAGTGCCTCTATGACGTCATGAACTGGAACCCGGTAGTGTTTTCGTTCGGAACCCGGAAGTGTTTTCGAACACTCACTTTCCCTCTACTATTACTCATGACTGATACAGACAGTTTACTTTACAGTATACGGACTGACGACGTGTACGCTGATATGAAAGAGGATCTCCACCTTTTCGACACGTCGGACTATCCCGTGGATCATCCTTGTCATAGCGACGACAACAAAAAGGTCGTGGGGAAGTTCAAGGATGAAACCCACGGGAAACCCATCAGGGAATTTGTCGGACTCAGAGCGAAATGTTACTCGCTTCTATTGTCCGACCGCACCGACAAAAAGGTGGCGAAAGGTGTGCCAAGGACGGCAATAAAAAATAGGTTACGTCATCAATTGTACAGCGAGTGTCTTTTCGATAGTCGTACTGTTTTCACCTCTGCCGAGTGTATACGAAGCGATCGTCATAAGCTGTACACGCAACGTATAACGAAACTTTCCCTGTCACCTTATGACGATAAGAGGTATGTACTGGACGACGGCGTAACTACGCTCGCGTACGGACACTACAGAACGCGTAAACGCACGATATCCGACGACAATGCTGGTCCTAACAATGAAGTGAAGAGGCGGAGGTATACGGATCAGTAACTCATGGTAAGAATAAACTCGTATTTCATGTATAAAAATTATTTAATACAATTCACACAGTGCAAGTGTGGGGAGGTAGGCGACTAGATGACGTCAGTTTAACCTTGTGAAACCGGACGCGAGCCGCTGGTGATGTAATCGACTCCCGCCGAGACAGAGGGGGAATATGCGTTTAATTTTAAACAACAAGATGTTGTCTGACCTTGTGAACGTTATGATAGGGGGGAGCATGTCTGTAGCAGACTCCCACCGAGCAAATGCATATATATATAAGATTTTTGTCGCTACGATTATCATATTCAGTTTGTTTTACATCTTGCATGTAAGTACTTACTGTATTTTCTGTTTAATTTCAGCAATACACACACACACACTTTATTATGTTCTTTTACTAATTAATATACATAATTCATTACATTTTACAGAATGCATAATAACGGACGAGGACGAGTATGCAAACACCATATTCAAGAGGAGCAGCGGCGTGTAAGATAGTAAGTACACCTTTTTTTATGTATTAATGAGCATAAACAATATATTCCATTCGGCTGACTTATTGTTTTTTTTTTGTAGTTCACAACGGATACAACGTGCGTTGCTGGCAACCACGAGTCCTACATCTCTTCAACCCAGGACGAGTGGGTAAGTGAGTTTTCATTGTCAATCTTTTATACTATTACGATTACAGTAGACGTTCAATTCATATATATATTTTTTTATTTTCAGTGATGCTGATGGTCCACCCGCTGCTGTCAGCACGAGCCCAGCGTCTCCTCAACCCGACACGAGTCGGTAAGTCCGTTTTCATTAACAAACTATTGCACTATTACGTTTGCATTGGGTGTTAAATTTATACTTTTTTTTTCAGTGATGTTGTCGCTCCAACTACTGCTGCCAGCAGAACTCCTGCATCTCCTGAACCCGGCACGAGTCGGTACGACCGTTTTCATTAACATTCCGTTGTACTGTTGTGTTTACGTTCGATATTAAATTTGTACTTCTTTTTTTTTTCCAGTAATGATGAATCTAGCGGATATAGTGGTGACACTGTCAGCGGTGTCTTCATGCACATGGACGATGTGGAATTTGATGAGAGGATGGTCAATCTTTGTGATGATAGTGATGATGATGATGATGATAATGACAGTCACGAAGATTTTCTTGATGATGAAATATTTAACAACTCATCATCATCAACGATTTCCATAATCGACGTCAGTATGTAAGTCATCTTCTTATGCGTACATATTTTTTTTTCCATGACTGTACACGTTTTTATCTTTTTATTTATATTCTGCCACACAGTGACATTCAACCGCACCCACAACCGCAGCATCGTCCAATAAGACCTCAGACACCGCAGCCTCTACTGCAGCACGAGCCGCAACCGTTGTCGTATCATCAACCGCAGTGGATAAGCACTCGCCCAAACTGCGATGTGTAAGTCATCTTCTTATGCGTACATATATTTTTTTTTCCATGACTGTACACGTTTTTATCTTTTTATTTATATTCTGCCACACAGTGACATTCAACCGCGTCCACAACCGCAGCATCAGCCACTACGACCTCGGACACCACAGTATGAGCCGCAACCGTTGTCACAGCATCAACCGCAGCGGATAAGCACCACTCGCCCAAATTGCATACACCATCCGCTGCATTGTAGACATCACCCACAGCCTCAGCCTCAGCCTCAGCCTCAGCCGCAGCCACAACAACGGGAACCACAACAAAGATTACCGTTGTTTGAAATCATTGACGTTATGACACCAAGGGTGCACAACAACTACAACCCCACGTTGATGATGATATTATTTAGAAGGTCATTACCAACGTGGTGTTGGACCCGTGGAGAGGACTGCCCCATCCAGGGTATGCTACCACACGCCACATGTGGTGCGTGTCTAGCTCCATACACGGATGGGGAGAGGCTCCTCGGGTTGCCGTGCACCCACACATTCCATTCTAGGTGCATCGTCAACTGGTTTCGAACCATGGCGTCGGAGGGGGCGGAACCGAGATGTCCGCAATGTCGATTCTACGCGTTCGGGAAGCCGAAACGCGAATTCTACAGACGTATGCATTTTTGAGGTATGTTACAGTACTGATAAACGTTATTCTAAACCATCCTACTCGCATCAACTGTGCGTCACTAATACTCTTTCTTTCTTTTCTTACAGATGAACGTGAACGTGCACAACAGTTTTTTATGTATATATATTTAAAAATGTAATTATTTTTTAATTTCTGTTTTTGTAAATATTTAAAAATGTATTTATTTTTTAATTTCTGTTTTTGTAAATATTTAAAAATGTATTTATTTTTTTATTTATGTTTTTGTAAATATTTTGTAAATAATATGTGTCTATAATATATGAGTGTGCACAATATTTTTTTTGTATATATGTACTTTTTAATTTATGTTTTTGTAAATATTTTGTAAATAAGATGTGTCCATGTAAATAAATACATGAGTGTATCTGTAATTGCTTAAGTGTTTATTTTCAACTTTCCTTTTCCATGCATGATGCGTGTGTGTGTGTGTGTGTGTGTGCGTTCCACAATAAATCTCAGCGGAAGCCAACTGCCACTTGTCCCTATTATTCATGTGTGTTTCTTACAACAACAAACGTAGGGCCCGCTATAGCGAGCGCTAGACCAACAGGTTGGTGCGAACGTATTTTTACAATCTGTATATATTTACTTACCTATAGAAAATTACATATCAATCAGAATATCCGACACACAGACCAATCCTCGACGACGAACCGGATCACCGCGTGACCCGTTCGACGCTCGCCGGCCGCCGACGGCGGCCGGCGAACGGCGAACGGCACCGACCGGATCACGACGCAGCCTCACGAACCAGTTCGCCGTTCGCCGTTCGCCATTCGCCGTCGGCGGCGGACGGCGTCCGACAGCAGATCAACCGGACGGCGGCCGGCGAACGGCGAACGGCGAACCGGATCACTACACGGGCTCGCGATACAGTTCGCCACGACACACTGACACGCCGTTGCCGTCGCCATCGACCATCGCCCGCAGCGACGTTCATATACAAAACCCGTACACTATAACACACGCAAGAGTCGACTACGGCGATTGACCAGCACGAGTCGGCAACGCCGACCACGACGATTTTACAACATGGCCGACCGGAAAAACTCCTTGCATATACAAACCCGTACACTATAACACATGCACGAAGCGGCAACGTCGACGACGTATACACCAATCAACGCACACATAACCCCACTTTATACTCACCGCCCACAACATGACCGAAAGCCGACTACCAGATTTTTACCCCCACCACATAGATTTTTGAATTTCCCGCCATATGACGTCACATCCGGGGTAGAACTGTCAGTTTTACCCTACTTACATAACTGAGATATGCTTGCCTGCCACGAACGATAATTTTCTACCATACATGATTTACACTAAAATGAAAAAATTATAATTTTATTGCCTGGCAACAAAATTATTTTATTTTTAACAATTACCATTGTTTGAAAACGTTTAAATGAATTTTCAAGTACTTTACTGTTGTTAAAACGTAAAAGGTTGCAGGTAAACTACCTCTTCCCTTAACCGATCTTCACCAAAATCAAAAGTCCTTGATACCTCTACAATTCAGGGACGTATGCAAAAAATTATTTGATTCTGTTTGAATTTGCGGCTGTTATCGTTTGCCATAGAAAATACCCTTGTTAAAACATAAAACGTTGCTGGTAAACTACTCCTTTCCCTTAACCGATCTTCACCAAAAACAATAGGTCTTGAGAACTCTACAATTCAGGGCTGTATGCGAAACATTATTTGATTCTGTTTGAATTTGCGGCTGTTATCGTTTACCAAAAATAAAAATTAACCTTGATAAAGAAAACTGTTGCAGGTAAACTACCCCTTTCCCTCAACCGATCTTCACCAAAAACAATAGGACGTGAGTACTCTACAAATCAGGGCTGTACGCAAAAAATTATTTGATTCTGTTTGAATTTGCGGCAGTTATCGTTTACCATAGAAAAAAAAATCTACAGACAGACACACAGACAGACAGACACACAGACACTTTTCGTCATGTTTTGAGTGTAGTACAATCAGAATCTGCAATAATCTCGAACACGATTTTTTTTGCCATCATCATACTTCCATTTCCTTAAGGAACATGGAAGTAAAATTACCTTAATCATAAAGTAGAAAAGACGAATTCATACATGTAGCTTCACATAAATGTACCCAACCCCATATATGTAGGCCTACGCGAACTCCCTTCTTTCTAACAGTGTTCATAGCTTTTTTCTTAATAGATACAAATACTTAAGCGACATAGATTACATAGTTATAGTAGGTATTATAGAGAACGCACATAATTGCGAGAGCAAATCCTAATGCTATTTGGTATTTAACTATGACCGACCTTCGATCACGGTTACATTTTAATAACTGTTGGATTAATTTGAATGTACGGTTTGATATATTGTAACAACACAAATTACAAATTTGAGAACATTTATTTGGGTAGCCCCACGTTCAGGGCCAATTATTTATACAACAACACACAGGTTGCAAATTTATTTGTTTGACGAGCCCCACGCTTTTGGAGCGCCAATTATTTGTAACACTACAATTTACAAATTTAAATGTAATTTAATTTGTGGAGTGCCAAAATTTATATAACATTACTGGTAAAGTGTACCAATTAATGGAGTTTGGGTGTAATGCTAATAAGAGTAGTCATTGATTGAATTGTAACGAATTTTCATAATTTTATTTATAAACCACAAGCGTGTTTAAAAATCTCACTTACTTCGCCATAAATATTAATTATTGTTCGCTTGAAACGTTCAAATGTTGCAGTACATTTATCATTATTTAATGAGATTTAATGAGATTTATTTAAATCTTATATTCTACAGTAACAAAGTTATATTCTAAATACTTATTTGTTAATATTAAATTTCGACTGCTCAGTCTGACAGTGTGCTTTACTGCAGTTTCATTTTTTTTATTATTGGTTTTTTTTTTATAACTTTCAACTACGTTAATTTATGTATTGCATACATAGTAATAATACATAAAATTGCTTTACAAACTTTTAAATAAAATTGAAATTGACTAAATTAATCGTTAAACATCAAAGAAAATATTTTAATAAATTTAACTCAAATTCTCTCCACCTCTTTATCTACATTTTACATAAACTCTTATTCATGTTTAAATTTCAAAATGTCTTTTAAGTGTCTTTTGTCTCTCATTTAAAATTTATAAATGGATTATCTGTCACCTCGATTTTGTAGCTCATACTCATGTCCTCCGTTGATCCGTAGGTCCTCTTCTGATGGAGTTCCCTGCACGTCCCCAGATTCCACTTGTCGTTCTCCAGTTACTCGTCTATCATGGTCCCATCTGGTTGATGTAGGATAGTGTGAGAGGTTGCTCTGCACCAGCTGCTGTCGTTCTAGCAGACGCCTCTATTGTTCAGCATAGCGTTCCTCTGCATGATGTAACATAGTAGCTTGTCTTGACTGACGGACACAGTGTAGACATCGTAAAGTATGTTCTATATTTGTATTCGGAAACAGATTAAGAGTTACTGTTTTGCACTTATGACGAACATAGCGTCCGTCCGCGTCTACTGTTCAATTAACACAATTTAAAACTCGCGTCGCCAACGGACAGAGCGTCCCGCCGCTACTGAAGACTGATTGAGAAGAAGGGCTGGCTTCTCTCGTGCCCTATTTATAATCGAGCATCGTACAGCACCTGTTGGGACAGAATTCTGCCTGTTTTAAATTGCCTGGTGGCGTCAGTTCTCCCACTCTCGTCGAATTTCATATTTTCGCACATTTCTGCCAATGGCAAAGTCTAATGTGACTACAGGGTGCTCTAACGATGGATGATTTAATTACACATGTCCAACGTAGTTACCATCGTAATAGGATAATCCGTGTAATTACTACGCACTTAAAATTGCACTGAATTTGCACTGTGCGTCCTTTTCACGCCGTTTTCTCACTACACATGTGTATTAATTTTATACATATTTTGGAGTCTTTGAATTTTTTCTACCATCTATGGTTTTCTTACAATTAAATAAAAACTGTAATTTGACAATTATTCAGGGTGTAAATACTATGGAGCCACCACAGGTACATGCCCTTTCTAATTAAAAAAGATTTATTAAAATCGGTCCAGCGATTCTATAAAAATCGACGAAAAAAAAACTTTTTTTTCTGTGAAGTCGGTTTAAAATGTTTTTATATAAAATACTGTTACATATACAAGAAAACAAGCTATAGATTTTATAGATTACAACATTAAGACGTTATGTAAATGCCGATATAACCTAATTTGAAATTAGATTCGTACCAGAGAGTAAAAACACTCATAAGTCTTATTTTAATCACTTCTATGTCACACTTAATCCAAATTTTTTTACAGATACGATAACCCAATAGAATGATTATCATTTGTAGAAAATGATAATTCTGTTTCATATATATTTTGTTTCATTGAAATAAAAATAAATTTTGAATACCGATTTCTCTGGCTTTTAATAAATGATTACACTGGTCTAAGATGACGATCAACGTAACAATACCGCATATAGTAAATTGTATACGCTTTTTAACAAGAATACAAAGTACAACGATGTTTATTGATTGTCTTCTTGAATTCTTAACCTCATTTCTTTGCATCAAAAGTGTTGGTTTTATGCTGATCGTAAGATGTGCCTAACAAAATTTTTACTGACATTTAAGTAGTGTTAGTAGTAAGGAGGAAGAAGATAAGGCTTCACACAATTAATAGTGTGAAAGTTAGAAAAAAATATTGAACAGACGTTAAGCACCTAGTGTTACGTAACGCTCATTTTCGGGAACTGAATGATTGCAGTTCTCTGCTCAGATCTACGTAGTTTGACCTTCGATATCAAACGTCAGTGTTCCACACATACTCTACATAAAGTCAGTAAGAAAGTAAAACTGTTTTTATGTCTTTCCCGTTTACATATAGTTTATGTATTTATGTAATAACATTTGCATTTACATGAGAACGTTGTACATTGTTGTACGACGCATTTGCACATACAATGTATGTAATTTTCATTACTTACGTAACTCGCGGAGGCTACTTATCTACCTAATGACCGCTGTTAGAAGCAAACATTACCAACTTTCTCAAATACCATCATAATACGTGTACCCAGGCAACAGGCAACGACCAACGACGTCACGTCGAACATTTTACATTCTAAAATTAAAAGCCCCTACAGTTTTTCATCATTTAAATTCATATTCCGTTAGACTTTCACTTGTTCGTATACAAGCTTTTTTTGTCATTTCTATCGTTGGTTACACAATTGTCATAACTGATCTTCTTGAATTTTCCTTGCATTAAATGTACCGTGATGTTCGCCGTTCTTTAGCGTGAAAATGTAAAAAAATTACACGCACGCCGAACACTTTATCACTAAAATCTGGCGTGAAACAATCGCATCACTTTTTCTTACCAATTCATACACGTACTGTACTTCAAATTTAAACAAAAATGCTGTATTTTCACGCTTACACGTACACAAACTTTTTTGTAAGTCTGGAACAGTACATTCCCGCTTAACGTATCTACGTCTGAAAAACCACAACACAACTTGCATTGGCTATTACAATTGCTATTCTTAATTCTATCTGACAGATACGATTTGTTTTACATTCGATTTTGATAAGTGCATGTATTAAAATAAATTTAGATACGAATTCGATTATCTCAAAAAAGATAACATCTTAATTGCATTAGTTTACTTTTCTTCAACTACTCTTAAAATAAAACTATGTAATATCATTTTATATTAACTTTATGATAGTCTATTACTAGATCACAGATTCCATAAGTTCTATTTTTTACCCCATCTTTAATTCCATGTTCCGTAAGGAAATGGAAGTATGGTGATGGCGAAAAAATCGTGTTCAAGATAAGGGCTGATTCTGATTGTACGCCCTCAAAACGTGAAGAAAAGTCATTTTCCGTAAAGCGTCTGTGTGTGTTGTCTGTGTGTAGAATTTTCTATGGCGAACGATAACTGCCGCAAATTCAAACAGAATCAAATAAGTTTTTGCATATGTGCCCGAGTTGTAGAGGACTCAAGGTCTATTGATTTAGGTAAAGATCGGTTAAGGAAGAGCAGTAGTTTACCTGCAACGTTTTACGTTTTAACAAGAGTAAAGTAGTTAATTTTTATAAATAAAATATGCTGTAGAGAAAGTCATAATACTCCACTGTAGAAAGTTAGATGAAATGTCTATAAATGAAAAGGGTAGTTAAAAGGGGAGGGGGTAATTTTTCACGTTTGGTATTGATTTAATGAATTTGACGAAATTAAATAAATATGTAATCTTTTTCAAACAATGGTAATTGTTACAAAAAATTTTGTTTCCAGGCAACAAAATTATAATTTTTTTTATTTTAATTAAATCATCTATGCGTGAAGATCCGCAACCACGGCCCAGCAGGCCACATAATTACATAATATATAAATATGTAATTAATGCATGATTATCTGCGTAGTTCAGTTTCTTTATAAGAATATAGTATCTAATTTTTATAGATAAAGTGACTCGAAAATAACATTATATTAAACGACTACCCCATAATAAGAAAAAATATCTATAAATAGTAAAAATAGTTTGAGAGTGGGGGATACTTTTTTAGAAATTATCGAACTGAATTCAAGTAAATGATTTTAAATATAAATCTTAGAACATGGAAGTCATGTATGGTTGTCCATACCGATTTTTTACAAACGTAAAAAATGCGAACACAAACACAATTTGATAAAATTTTGTATAAACCACTCTTATTATGAAAGAGTGATATTTCCATAAAATATATAAACATACAAATATTATGTATATACGGATATTTTATAAAATAAATAACATATTTAATATTTATAAAGAAATTACCTCAAGATATTTTTTTTCTCCTTATTAGGAACATGTTTCGAGAACCATTGTGTTCTCATCCTCCGGAACAGGATGAGAACACAATGGTTCTCGAAACATGTTCCTAATAAGGAGAAAAAAATCTTGAGGTAATTTCTTTATAAATATTAAATATATTATATACATCAAGAAACGGACTGTAGCAAAAAGTATTTGAATTAAAATAAATAAATATGAATTTTATCACTTAACATGTGTTTGTTGGAATTAAGTAAACTTGTTTTCGATTACTTAAAAGTACGAATCTAAAGTTATCATATATTATGAATAATACAAACATCGGTAAAATAAAGCTTATACGGACACTCTAGAGCAGTGGTTCCCAAACTTTTCAATCCGCGGACCCCTCCAAAAACAATTAATAATTTCACGGACCCCGTCTGAGTTCTGAAAAAAAAAAACAAGCGGTAAATACGATACAAAATCTTACATTTTAATTAAAATGTATTAAAATAAAAATTCTCTTAACTTGAAAAATTATAATATTAATAATATCGAACTAGTTTAATGTAAATAATTAAGCTGCTTTTGAACAATTAGCTCTGCAATATTGTGTTTAATGTCTGATCATTTCAATATTAAGTCACTCTCGATATCAAGTTCATTTCTTAACTTTGACTTCAAGAACGTGAGCTGGGAGAATGCGGTTTCACACAAATAAGTAGAGAGAAACACAGTTAAACACTTCAAAGCTTTTTCTGCGAGTTCAGGATAGTAGTCAGTCATTTTATATAACCAGAAGTCACCTAGCTGTAATTGCGAAAACTGTAATTTTAATGAACTGTCAGTTGAAATTTCTGCCAATTAATATTCTTCTTGTAGTGAAAGAGAGAGGATAGTTGACTGCCCATCATCAAATGGATTCCTTATCCACATGTCACTATCATCCGTCACTGGAAAATATTCCCTTAGCTGCAAAGTGCAATTGCTCCAGATGAAACTTAATAACGTTGAGGATCTCCTTTGAAACATTTTCTCCTGACATCTGTACGAAATCTGACACGGAAGGGAATTGTTTGAAGATTTCAGAGTCGTCTAATCTCTGAATCCACATTTTCAATTTTTTTATCTACGCAAGCAACAATGGTTGCGACAGACCGCGAACGACCTGCCAGGGGCCACGAGACCGGTACAGTGCGTTGCGCAGCTAGGGTTGCCAACCTCGGCTCTATCTTTCCAGCTACACGAGTCGAAATCCAGCTACTTAGGCGTAAAACCAGCTATACGAAAAACATTTTTCTTAGATGTAGTGCTTATAAACAAGATACAGTGCTTGTACGTGGACTAAAACAGCGCGATCAGTTCTGCGTTGATGCGGCGCTCTAGTCAGTTCGGCTGACAAACAGATCTGCTACACGACATGACTTAAAGAGATTATTAAAGCCATTAGTTTGAAATTACTTTTACAATTATAGTTAGTTTGAACCAAAAAAAAAACTGGCATCTCCTACTCATTGTTTTAAGATTCTAAAATTTAGATTTTAGTGCATACAAATCGGAGAAAATTACAGTATAAGTTATTCTATTTTTTTCTTAAAAGTGTCCGCGGACCCCCTGAAACATTGTCGCGGACCCCACTTTGAGAACCTCTGTTCTAGAGTGTACTATAATGACACACATAGAATAGATATCCTGACTCAAAATTATTATTTAGAGTAGCTGGATAACGTAAATAACGTAAATTTTACGTCATAGGTTTACTTAAAACAGAAATGCTCAACTTCTTCCCGTGGCGCATATGGGCCCGGGTTTTTAAAAAATTAACATAAATTTCTTGAAAATGTAAATCAAAATTACTCCATTTTTTCTACAAAATTGAATTTTTCACAAAACGTATTTGTAAACTTGTAAACAAAGTATAGGCTTGCATTTAAAAAAATAGGAACTAATTAACGTACACAAAACTTTAAGGTGTATATCTAACAATTAATATGTTAAGCATAACAATGAAAAATAGTCTAATAATAAAAAATACCTGGATCAGTCACTAATTATCCTCCTAGCAAATGCATTTGTTTGTTGACAATACTGTTGTTTCCATGCTCGCTCATCACTATACCTGTATTATTTAGAATTTGGTTTTGACATTCGTAGAGGACGTGATCTAACACAATAGTGGTAAACAATCGTAACGATGTTGTCGTACCAAAATGAGGTCAGTTGTATCATCCGGCAATAGTGATGATGACGTTGGTTGATGTGAAGGTATTTCCGTCACTCCCCAGCGAAGTCCCATAGTATCATAAAAAATAATCATTTTTAATCAGTTATTCCTTTTACAAAGCAGTTTGGAGAGCTCTAGCGGATTTCTTTTAAACTACTTGATGCACGTAAATGGAATTAGACATCTATATTCTATTCATCGAATAAAATATACTACAAAACAAACAGAAACTAAAAAAAATTGGCGTGTTGTGGGACATGCCAGAAGTGAAAACGTCAGTGTCGAGTGGCCAGTGAAACGTGTAAAAGAGTTGCTCGAATGTATTTGGAGTAAGAGAGATTTTGCTATAAAGAAATAAGATTCAAATAAGAATGAACGGATAATTAAATGAGACGAGGGGATAGTAGTGTTATATGTAGTTTATTATAAGAAATCGATCTTTATAATGAACATAAATAGAATCATATCACACGCCGCATTATTTTGATTATACATACATATACAGTGTGTAACAAATATTGTTTTCAATGTAACAATATAATTTATGCAATATTTACTTGAAAAGTTTATACTGTGACATCTACTGTGATGTCCAGAATATAATAATTCAATTTTTTACAAATTATAAAATAGGTAAATCACTAAATCAGATTTTAAAACATGCAAAACCTCCAGCCAAATGCAATCAAATGCACGGATCTACTAAAAACGTACAAAGTAACTACAGACACAGAATTATGTTCTTTCGAAATTTCCGACATGTACCCAAACATTCTCGTTGACGACACTATAAATATTTTAATAAAAAATATGTATCACTGATTTTAATTATTTTATGATTTAAACAATTGGAAAGTGCTGTAAATATATTAGGCTAATAACGAACTAAGTATAAGAAAAAGATTTGAAAAGTATTCAGCTTGATTTCCCAGCATGTGAGTACATTTTCTTTCATCATAAGTAAGATTGTTTTTACTGTAATATCAAGTTATTCTTGTAATAGAATTTTAACATTTGAAAATTGTTTATATTCTTTAAAATATTATGCTTTGCTGAAAAGAACACATATCTAGAAGCAGAACACTGCTTCTACGTTTTAGCTATTTCCTGACGCGTTTAAAAAGTTTACTGCCCCAGGAGCGAGAGGTGTACGGAACAGACCTGGGCACCATAGTTCTCACTTCAAAAATTGAGAAGTAGTGTATGTAATGATTCAGAGAAAATATTGTTTAATTAACGTTTGTTATTCACAGTGTTTTACTTCCATGTTCCGTAAGGAAATGGAAGTATGGTGATGGCAAAAAAAATCGTGTTCGAGATTATTGCAGATTCTTTTCTCAAAACATGAAAAAAAGTCGTTTTTCGAAAAGTGTCTGTGTGTGTGTGTCTGTGTGTCTGTAGATTTTTTTCTATGGCAAACGATAACTGCCGCAAATTCAAACAGAATTTTTTGCATACAGCCCTGATTTGTAGAGTACTGACGACCTATTGTTTTTGGTGAAGATCGGTTAAGGGAAAGGGGTAGTTTACCGGCAACGGTTTTCTTTTATCAAGGGTAATTTTTTTTTTTTTTGGCAAACGATAACAGCCGCAAATTCAAACAGAATCAAAAGATTATTTGCATACAGCCCTAAATTGTAGAGTTCTCAAGACCGATTGTTTTTGGTGAAGATCGGTTAAGGGAAAGGGGTAGTTTACCAGCAACGTTTTATGTTTTAACAAGGGTATTTTCTATGGCCAACGATAACAGCCGCAAATTGAAACAGAATCAAATAATTTGTTGCATACAGCCCTGATTTGTAGAGTACTCAAGACCTATTGTTTTTGGTGAAGATCGGTTAAGGGGAAGGTGTAGTTTACCGGCAATATTTTTTTATCAAGGGTAATTTTCTATGGCAAATGATAACAGCCGCAAATTCAAACAAAATCAAATAATTTTTTGCATACGTCCCTGAATAGTAGAGATCTCAAAGACTTTTGATTTTGGTGAAGCTCGGTTGAGGAGAAGGGGTAGTTTACCTACAACGTTTTACCTTTTAACAACAGTAAAGTACTTGAAAATTCATTTAAACTTTTTCAAACAATGGTAATAGTTAAAAATAAAATAATTTTGTTGCCAGGCAATAAAATTATAATTTTTTCATTTTAGTGTAAATCATGTCTGAGAGAAAATTATCGTTTGTGGCAGGCAAGCATATCTCAGTTATGTAATATTTACTTTTCCATTTTATTATTATGACTACCGCAATAAAAAGGCAGGGAAGACACACACACACACACACACACACAATTCACGTTATTTCTGGCCTCTCTCATGTTTATTTTCTTACATTTGCACGCTTTTTAAATGGAAAGTACCGAAACCCACACCAACATATAACGCGTGCAAGCCGATAAGTGTAACTGCACGTGTTTACAGAGGAGCGATTCATAGACAGACTTTTCGTCTTTAGGGAATGAACCCTCTGCAAGATGCTGAGGGTCCATGAGTGACTTCGGAGCGCCCCTCCTTTTCCGCGTGTTTGTTATGTGAAACGTACACTGTAGATTCGCAGCTTCACTCTAAGCAACGCTCAATAGGAAATGTTGAAAATTTTTGTCCACGGTATACCCTCATACACACTAAACCTGCTCTGATGTTTTAATTACGAACATCATAATATTAAAACTTTGGAAACTTGAGCACTACTTAATGGAGATCAATCATTAACTTATACAAGCCATTAATTTTATGCATATTTTTTGTATATCACATATCGGCAACAAAGAAATAGTTTTTGTTAAAATTCCTTCCCGGGATGTTTGGCCGTAGTCCAATGTTGTCTACAAAACCAGACGTTTCGGCAATGCAATCTACTTCCATCATCAGTGAAAATCGAGTGCGATAACGTGAGGTGGTATGTTAGTGACCACGGTACTGTGGTTAAGACTGAAGCAGTAAGTAGAAAGAAATAGATTCTATGGTAATATTTCATTTCGAAAATGATTTTAAATATAAATCTTAGAACATGGAAGTCATGTATGGGGACCGATATTTTATATGGTAAGGAAATGGAAGTATGGTGATGGCAAAAAAAACGTGTTCGAGATTATTGCAGATTCTGATTGTACTACACTCAAAACATGAAAAAAAGTCTTTTTCCGAAAAGTGTCTGTGTGTGTGTCTGTGTGTCTGTCTGTCTGTGTGTCTATCTATAGATTTTTTCTATGGCAAACGATAACAGCCGCAAATTCAAACAGAATCAAATAATTATTTGCGTACAGCCCTGATTTTGTAGAGTACTCACGACCTATTGTTATTGGTGAAGATCGGTTGAGAGAAAGGGGTAGTTTACCTGCAACGGTTTTTTTTATCAAGGGTAATTTTCTTTTTTTGGCAAATGATAACAGCCGCAAATTCAAACAGAATCAAATAATGTTTCGCATACAGCCCTGAATGGTACAGTTCTCAAGACCTATTGTTTTGGTGAAGATCAGGGAAGGGGTAGTTTGCCAGCAACATTTTTCTTATCGAGGGTACTTTTTTTATATAGCAAACAATAACAGCCGCAAATTCAAACATAATCAAATAATGTTTTGGATACAGCCCTGAATTGAAGAGTTCTCAAGATCTATTGTTTTTGGTGAAGATCGGTTAAGGGAAAACGGTAGTTTACCGGCAACGTTTTATGTTTTAACAAGGGTATTTTCTATGGCAAACGATAACAGCCGTAAATTCAAACAGAATCAAAAGATTATTTGCATACAGCCCTGATATGTAGAGCACTCAAGAGCTATTGTTTTCGGGGAAGATCGGTTAAGGGAAAGGGGTAGTTTACTAGTAGCGTTTTTTTATCAAGGGTAATTTTACTTCCATGTTCCTTACGGAAATGGAAGTATGGTGATGGCAAAAAAAATCGTGTTCGAGATTATTGCAGATTCTGATTGTACTACACTCAAAACATTAAAAAAGTCGTTTTTCGAAAAGTGTCTGTGTGTGTGTCTGTGTGTCTATCTGTCTGTGTGTCTGTATGTCTGTCTCTCTGTCTGTAGAATTTTTTTTCTATGGCAAACGATAACTGCCGCAAATTCAAACAGAATCAAATAATGTTTTGCATACAGCCCTGATTTGTAGAGTACTCAAGACCTATTGTTTTTGGTGAAGGTCGGTTAAGGGAAAGGGGTAGTTTACTAGCAACGTTTTTTATCAAGGGTAATTTTTTATGGCAAACGATAACAGCCGCAAATTCAAACAGAATCAAATACTTTTTGCATACGTCCCTGAATTGTAGAGATCTCAAGAACTTTTGATTTTGGTGAAGATCGGTTAAGGGGAAGGGGTAGTTTACCTGCAACCTTTTACGTTTTAACAACAGTAAAGTACTTGAAAATTCATTTAATCTTTTTCAAACAATGGTAATAGTTAAAAATAAAATAATTTTGTTGCCAGGCAATAAAATTATAATTTTTTCATTTTAGTGTAAATCATGTATGATAGAAAATTATCGTTCGTGGCAGGCAAGCATATCTCAGTTATGTAATATTTACTTTTCCATTTTATTATTATGACTACTGCAATAAAAAGGCAGTGAAGACACACACACACACACACACAATTCGCGTTATTTCTGGCTTCACTCATGTTTATTTTCTTACATTTGCACGCTTTTTATTTGGAAAGTGCCGAAACCCACACAAACATATAACGCGTGCAAGCCGAAAAGTGTCCAGCGTGGATAGCGATTTGGTTCCTGTTGATCGCTGGGCAGTGTAACTGCACGTGTTTACAGAGGAACGGTTCATAGACAGACTTTTAGTCTTTAGGGAATGAACAATCTGCAAGATGCTCAGGGTCCATGAGTGACTTCGGAGCGCTCCTTCTTTTCCGCGTGTTTGTTCTGTGAAACATACACTGTAGATTCGCAGCTTTACTCTGAGCAACGCTCAATAGGGAATGTTGAAAATTTTTGTCCACGGTGTACCCTCATTCACACTAAACCTGCTCTGATGTTTTAATTACGGACATCATAATATTAAAACTTTGGAAACTTGAGCACTACTTAATGGAGATCAAACATTAACTTATACAAGCCCTTACTTTTATGCACATTTTTTATATATATGTGTACAACGTTATCGGCAACAAAGAAGTAGTTTTTGTTAAAATTCCTTCCCGGGATGTTTGGCCGTAGTCCAATGTTTTCTACAAAACCAGACGTTTCGGCAATGCCATCGACTTCCACTATCAGTGAAAATCGAGTGCGATAACATGAGGTGGTTACGTTAGTAACCACCTCATGTTATTACTGTGGTTAAGGCTGTGGCAGTAAGTAGAAAGAAGTAGTTTTTGTATGGTAATATTTCATTTCGAAAATGCTTCTAAATATAAATCTTAGAACATGGAAGTTATGTATGGTTCTCCACACCGATTTTTACTTCCATGTTCCATAAGGAAATGGAAGTACGATCATGGTGAAAAAAATCGTGTTCGAGATAATGGCAGATTCTGATTGTACTACCCTCAAAACATGAAAAAAAGTCATTGTGTGTGTGTGTGTGTGTGTGTGTGTGTGTGTGTGTGTGTGTGTGTGTGTGTGTGTGTGTGTGTGTGTGTGTGTGTGTGTGTGTGTGTGTGTGTGTGTGTGTGTGTGTGTGTGTGTGTGTGTGTGTGTGTGTGTGTGTGTGTGTGTGTGTGTGTGTGTGTGTGTGTGTGTGTGTGTGTGTGTGTGTGTGTGTAGATTTTATTCTATGGCAAACGATAAGAGCCGCAAATTCAAACAGAATCAAATAATTTCTTGCATACAGCTCTAAATTGTAGAGTACTCAAGACCTATTGTTTATGGTGGAGATCGGTTAAGGGAAAGGGGTAGTTTATCTTCAACCTTTTTTTTAATCAAGGGTAATTTTTACTTCCATGTTCCTTAAGGAAATGGAAGTATGGTGATGGCAAAAAAAAATCGTGTTCGAGATTATTGCAGAATATGATTGTACTACACTCAAAACATGAAAAAAAGTCATTTTTCAAAATGTGTGTGTGTGTGTGTGTGTGTGTGTGTCTGTGTGTGTGTCTGTCTGTAGATTTTTTTTCTATGGCAAACGATAACAGCCGCAAATTCAAACAGAATCAAATAATTTTTTTGCATACAGCCCTGATTTGTAGAGTTCACAAGACCTTTTGTTTTTGGCGAAGATCGGTTAAGGGAAAGGGGTAGTTTACCAGCAACGTTTTATGTTTTAAAAGGGTATTTTATATGGCAAACGATAAGAGCCGCAAATTCAAACAGAATCAAATAAGTTTTTGCATACAGCCCTGATTTCTTGAGTACTAAAGACCTATTGTTTTTGGTGAAGATCGTTTAAGGGAAAGGGGTAGTTTACCATGACACGTTTTTTGTTTTATCAAGGGTATTTTGTATGGCAAACGATAACAGCCGCAATTTCAAACAAAATCATATAATATTTTGCATACAGCCCTGAATTGTAGAGTTCTCAAGACCTATCGTTTTTGGTGAAGATCGGTTAATGGAATAGGGTAGTTTACCAGCAACGTTTTATGTTTTATCAAGGGTGTTTTCTATGGCAAACGATAACAGCCGCAAATTCACACAGAATCAATAATTGTTTGCATACAGGCCTGAATTGTAGAGTACCCAAGGCCTGTCGTTTTTGGTGAAGATCGGTTAAGGGAAAGGGGTAGTTTACCAGCAACGGTTTTTTATCAAGTGTAATTTTTTCTATAGTAAACGATAACAGCCGCAAATTCAAACAGAATCAAATGATGTTTTGCATACAGCCCTGTATTGTAGAGTTCTCAATACCTATTGGTGTTGGTGAAGATCGGTTAAGGGAAAGGGGTAGTTTACCAGCAACATTTTATGTTTTAACAAGGGTAATTTTTTATATGACGAACGATAACTGCCGTAAATTCAAACAGAATCAACTAGGTTTTTGCATACCTTTTTGAACTATAGACAACTCAAGTTCTGTTGATTTTGTTGAAGATCGGTTAAGGGAAGGGGTAGTTTATCACAACGTTTTATGTTTTAAAAAGGGTAATTTTTTATGACGAACGATAACTGCCAAAAATTCAATGAGAATCAAATAATTTTTTGCACCCTTTCCTCAGAGCACTACTTAATGGAGATCAATCATTAACTTATACAAGCCATTAATTTTATGCATATTTTTTATATATATCTGTACTACGTTATCGGCAGCAAAGAAATAGTTTTTGTTAAAATTCCTTCCCGGGATGTTTGGCAGTAGTCCAATGTTTTCTACAAAACCAGACGTTTCGGCAATGCCATCGACTTCCATCATCAGTGAAAATCGAGGGCGATAACGTGAGGTGGTATACGTTAGTGACCACAGTACTGTGGTTAAGGCTGAAGCAGTATGTATAAAGAATTAGTTTCTATGGTAATATTTCATTTCGAAAATGATTTTAAATATGGAGAACATGGAAGTCATGTATGGTTCTCCATAGCGATATTTTATATGGTAAACGATAACAGCCGCAAATTCAAACAGAATCAAATAATGTTTTGCATACCGGCCTGTATTGTAGAGTTCTCAAAACCTGTTGGTTCTGGTGAAGATCGGTTAAGGGAATAGGGTAGTTTACCTGCAACATTTTATGTTTTAACAAGGGTAATTTTTTCTATGACGAACGATAACTGCCGTAAATTAAAATAGAATCAACGACTCTTTTGCATACCTTTTTGAATTATACAGAACTCAAGGTCTGTTGATTTTGTTGAAGATCGGATAAGGGAATGGGGTAGTTCACCTGCAACGTTTTATATTTTAACTAGGGTATTTTCTATGGCAAACGATAAGAGCCGCAAATTCAAACAGAATCAAATAATTTTTTGCATACCGCCCTGAACTGTAGAGTTCTCAAGACCTATTGTTTTTGGTGAAGATCGGTTAAGGGAAAGGAGTAGTTTACCTGCAACGTTTTTTTATCAGGGGTAATTTTTACTTCCATATTCCTTAAGGAATGGAAGTATGGTGATGGCAAAAAAAATCGTGTTCGAGATTATTGCAGATTCTGATTCTACTACACCCAAAACATGAAAAAAAGTCGTTTTCCGAAAAGTGTCTGTGTGTCTGTCTGTGTGTCTGTCTGTCTGTCTGTCTGTCTGTAGATTTTTTTCTATGGCAAAGGATAACTGCCGCAAATTCAAACAGAATCAAATAATTTTTTGCATACAGCCCGGTTTTGCAGAGTTCTCGCGACCTATTGTTTTTGGTGAAGATCGGTTGAGGGAAAGGGGTAGTTTACCTGCAACGGTTTTTTTTTAGCAAGGGTAATTTTGTTTGTTTGGCAAACGATAACAGCCGCAAATTCAAACAGAATCAAATAATGTTTCGCATACAGCCCTGAATTGTAGAGTTCTCAAGACCTATTGTTTTTGGTGAAGATCGGTTAAGGGAAAGGGGTAGTTTACCTGTAACGTCTTATGTTTTAACAAGGGTATTTCCTATGGCAAACGATAACAGCCGCAAATTCAAACAGAATGAAAAGATTATTTGCATACAGCCCTAAATTGTAGAGTTCTCAAGACCTTTTGTTTTTGGTGAAGATCGGTTAAGGGAAAGGGGTAGTTTACCTACAACGTTTTTTTAACAAGGGTATTTTCTATGGCAAACGATAACAGCCGCAAATTCAAACAGAATCAAATAATTTTCTGCATACAGCCCTGATTTGTAGAGTACTCAAGACCTATTGTTTTTGGTGAAGATCGGTTGAGGGGAAGGGGTAGTTTACCAGCAACGTTTTTTATCATGCGTATTTTCTATGGCAAACGACAACTGCCGCAAATTCAAACAGAATCAAATAATTTTTTGCATACAGCCCTGATTTGTAGAGTACTCGCGACCTATTGTTTTTGGTGAAGATCGGTTGAGGGGAAGGGGTAGTTTACCCGCAACGGTTTTTTTTATCAAGGGAAATTTTTTTTTTTTGGCAAACGATAACAGCCGCAAATTCAAACAGAATCAAATAATGTTTCGCATACAGCCCTGAATTGTAGATTTCTCAAGACCTATTGTTTTTGGTGAAGATCGGTTGAGGGAAAGGGGTAGTTTACCTGCAACGTTTTTTTAACAAGGGTATTTTCTATGGCAAACGATAACAGCCGCAATTTCAAACAGAATCAAATAATGTTTTGCATACAGCCCTGATTTGTAGAGTACTCAAGACCTATTGTTTTTGGTGAAGATCGGTTAAGGGGAAGGGGTAGTTTACCTGCAACGTTTGTTTATCAAGCGTATTTTCTATGGCAAACGATAACAGCCGCAAATTCAAACAGAATCAAATAATTTTTAGCATACGTCCCTGAATTGTACAGGTCTCAATGCCTTTCGATTTTGGTGAAGATCGGTTAAGGGGAAGGGGTAGTTTACCTGCAACCTTTTACGTTTTAACAAGAGTAAAGTACTTGAAAATTTATTTAAACTTTTTGAAACAATGGTAATTGTTAAAAATAAAATAATAATGTTGCCAGGCAATAAAATTATAATTTTTTCATTTTAATGTAATATAATATTTTTCATTTAATACAGCAATAAAAAGGCAGGTAAGACACAGCCTGGCTGTTTGGCTGAAAATGATTTTAAATATAAATCTTAGAATATGGAAGTCATGTATGGTTCTCCATACCGATATTTGTCTATAGTAAACGATAACAACCGCAAATTCAAACGGAATCAAATAAGTTTTTGCATACAGCCCTGATTTCTTGAGTACTAAAGACCTATTGTTTTTGGTGAAGATCGTTTTAAGGGAAAGGGGTAGTTTACCAGCCATGTTTTTTGTTTTATCAAGGGTATTTTCTATGGCAAACGATAACAGCCGCAAATTCAAACAGAATCAAAAGATTATTTGCATACAGCCCTAAATTGTAGAGTTCTCAAGACCTATTGTTTTTGGTGAAGATCGGTTAAGGGGAAGGGGTAGTTTACCAGCAACGTTTTTTTATCAAGCGTATTTTCTATGGCAAATGATAACAGCCGCAAATTCAAACAGAATGAAATAATTTTTTGCATATATCCCTGAATTGTAGAGACCTCAAGGACTTTTGATTTTGGTGAAGATCGGTTAAGGTGAAGGGGTAGTTTACCTGCAACCTTTTACGTTTTAACAACAGTAAAGTACTTGAAAATTCATTTAAACTTTTTCAAACAAAAGTAATTGTTAAAAATAAAATAATTTTGTTCCCAGGGAATAAAATTATAATTTTTTCATTTTAATGTAAATTATGTATGAGTTAATATCTTTATATATATAATTTTTCTGTACGTGTGTATGTCACTGAACTCCTCCATGTATAAAATAATATATCGTTCGTGGCAGGTAAGCATATCTCAGTTATGTAATGTTTACGTTTCCATTTTATTATTATGCCTACAGCAATAAAAAGGCAGGTAAGACACTCACACACACACACGCACACACACAATTCACGATATTTCTGGCCTCACTCATGTTTATTTTCTTACATTTGCACGCTTTTTAAATGGAAAGTGCCGAAACCCACACCAACATAACGCGTGCAAGCCAAAAAAATGGACATCAATTTGCTTCCTGTGGATCGCTGGGCAGTGTAACTGCACGTGTTTACAGAGGAACGATTCATAGACAGACTTTTCGTCTTTAGGGAATCAACCCTCTGCAAGATGCTGAGGGTCCATGAGTGACTTCGGAGCGCTCCTTCTTTTTCGCGTGTTTGTTCTGAGAAACATACACTGTAGATTCGCAGCTTTACTCTATGCAACACTCAATAGGAAATGTTGAAAATTTTTGTCCACAGTGTACCCTCATTCACACTAAACCTGCTCTGATGTTTTAATTATGGACATCATAATATTAAAACTTTGGAAACTTGAGCACTACTTAATGGAGATCAATCATTAACTTATACAAGCCATTAATTTTATGCATATTTTTTATATATATGTGTACAACGTTATCGGCAACAAAGAAGTAGTTTTTGTTAAAATTCCTTCCCGGAATATTTGGCCGTAGTCCAATGTTTTCTACAAAACCAGACGTTTCGGCAATGCCATCGACTTCCATCATCAGTGAAAATCGAGTGCGATAACGTGAGGTGGTATACGTTAGTGACCACAGTACTGTGGTTAAGGCTGAAGCAGTAAGTAGAAAGAAGTAGTTTCTATGGTAATATTTCATTTCGAAAATGATTTTAAATATAAATCTTAGAATATGGAAGTCATGTATGGTTCTCCATACCGATATTTTCTATGGTAAACGATAACAGCCGCAAATTCAAACAGAATCAAATAATGTTTTGCATACAGCCCGGAATAGTAGAGTTCTCACGACTTGTTGGTTTTGGTGAAGATCGGTTAAGGGAGAGGGGTAGTTTACCAGCAACATTTTATGTTTTAACAAGGGTAATTTTTTATATGACGAACGATAACTGCCGTAAATTCAAACAGAATAAAATAAGTTTTTACATGTGTGCCTGAGTTGTAGAAGACTCAAGGCCTATTGATTTTGGTGAAGATCGGTTACGGTGAAAGGGCAGTTTACCTGAAACATTTTTTGTTGTAACAAGAGTAAAGTACTTAATTTTGATAAATAAAGTATCCTGATAAGAAGATCTTAATAGGCTAATCCACTGTACAAACGTAGATGAAATATCTATAAATGAAGAGGCTAGTTTAACGGTGTGGGGGTAATTTTCTATAAATGAAAATTATAATTGAAGGGGGAGGGGATAATTTTTATATGTGTACTACGTTATCGGCAACAAACTAGTAGTTTGTTGTTGAAATTCCTTCCCGGGCTGTTTGGCCGTAGTCCAATGTTTTCTGCAAAACTAGACGTTTCGGCAGTGCCGTCGACTGCCATCGTCAGTGAAAATCGAGTGCGATAACGTGAGGTGGTATACGTTAGTGACCACACTATTGTGGTTAAGGCTGAAGCAATAAGTGGAAAGAAGTAGTTTCTATGGAAACATTTCATTTCGTAAATTATTGTAAATATAAATCTTAGAACATGGAAGTCATGTATGGTTCTCCATACCGATATTTTTTTATAAGTTTTATATGTGTACTACGTTATTGACAACAAAGAAGTAGTTTCTATGGAAACATTTTATTTCACTTTGACAAAATTCTATATTTTTTTAGGAATTATCGAAGTGAATTCAAGTAAATGATTGGAACTGTATGAGTACCCGCAATACACTTCGATGTTTTTAATATGCGATTGTATCGATATATTACGGTGTGGAAAAGAAGAAGTGTACTAATTGTAAATTGCCCTATTTCTTAATGTAAAGCAAAAATACATGTTGTTTTCATTTGGTAGTTAGGTAATAATGGTTTTGGGTTTTTAGTTTACTGCTAAAATAAATAAAATCTCTGGTTGAGAAAACATAACATTAAACGTGTAATACAATGCGTATAACAGAGTAACACTTAAAATAAAGAACCTAACATTTTTAAGTTTACAAATTGGAAAAAACAACAGCAAATACAAAATGAAAAATACAAACATTTATGGTTAATGAAAAAACAAAAAACACTGTATTAAGGAATGACAACATATGCTCTACAAATTGTACATAATGGATGTTTGTTTTTTGTTAGTCACAAAACGAGTACTTATCGGAAAACGAATTTTACCAAAAAAACAAGTTCTGCCACAAAAAAGTGACATGTATAATAGGCAACAGGTTGACTCTTGGGCCACTCCCGCCTTACTTCGAGTTGGGTTTTTCGTGGTTTTAGAAAAAAAATAGTTTTACATTACACACGTATTGGTTTCCATGTATAATTTCAGTTTTCATGTTAACCTAACATAATCAATTTTTGGTGTCACAGCCACGACCCGGTGATAAATTACTACTACAGTCATTTTCCATTAAAAAATGACAAACGAAATCAATTGCAATCACCAGCCAACTATTTTGCAACATACAAAATTAAAATTTGTAAAATTCTTTCACTACATAAAATTATGTGCAATATTCACTACATATCGAAGCCCAAAAATCGAAATAACTGCGGGTACGCATAAAAGCAGTACCAAATGATTTTATATATAATCTGAGAACATGGAAGTCATGTATGGTTCTCCATACCGATTTTTTATATAATCTGTGTGTAACGCGCTGAATTGGTTTCACCATGTATCAGGAGTCGAAATCTGTTGAAGACTTTCAGAACAATACAGGAACAGCGTTTTAAAGCAATGGAATGTCTACGAGTGGAAAAAACAGGCCGCACAAGTGACAAGTGTGAAGACGGAACAGGACCTACTTCAGAGTGACAGTAAGGAGCGCGTACGACATGGCTGTATTTGGTGAAGACGACAGACGTTTGATGAAAGGACAAATCATCTGCAAATTCCATAGATGTAATAACAGGCACTAGATGGTGCATAAGCAGCACTGTCGCTGCCCAAATTGAACTTCGCAGATTTGTCCATAGTGTGGGCGGCAGAATTTGAAGCGTGTATTTCATATTGACATTATTGCAGTAATTAATCAATTAGAATGGTACAGACGAGTGCTGCATTTAATTGTACGAACAGACGTGGTTGCAAAGATGAGAAAAAGAGAAAACTACGTTTCATAGGTACGTTCGTACTGAATTATTCGATAAAAATTAAAATGTTTTGCTGATAATACAATACTCTTTGATTTAAAAAAAAAAATGGAATTAAGTGCACTTGGCGGCTGAAGATGATATTTAGTTACAAAAAGCGGGATAGATTCAATAAATTTACAAAACCTATCTATGTAATCCTTCCTTGGTATACAAAAGGAAACTCCCGTGCGTTTTTGGTGCGTAAATTATGGGTATTTATATATTCTTAAAATAAATATATAAATACGCGTTTGTTTGGGTGTGTGTAATTCGCGCGATTAGTAGTCCACACTATGCCGGAATTCGTGTGCTTCAATTGTGCACATCGTTGGGGGGGGCCGCATGGTAGGTCTCGCAAATTCGTCATGAATCTACCTATAAAGTCGCGCACAACAAATTTGACTTTAACCAATTTCGTTCAAGATGGATCCGAAAACAATTCGAGATATGTTGCATGAATACACAGGCAGGACCGGATTAAGGTATCTTGGCGCCCTAGGCTAATTATATTTCAGCACCCCCCTCACCTTCCATAGGCTACTCTTACGTTTATTTCCAAAGGGCTGAATGAAGCTTTAAACACCCTACAATATATTTCTTAGTTAGGAATATTTCAAATATCTTACTGTATTTGGAAATAGTCTCAAGAATTGAAAACTGAGGCTATTTTCAGAGATTGTTTTAGAGTTACACCTTCAACCATTTGTAGTTTGCATGGCTTTTATAAGGAAAAAATTAACTAAGTAGTTACAGAATTGTAACAGTTTTATTAAGGGTACATTTAACATCATTTACACAAAGAAGACAACCAGTTAAATATCTTGTGGATTTGTTAAGACTCGTGTAAAGTTTAAGCTAGATTATTTTTTCTTGCTTTAGATTGAGCAAACGTTTCAATCACCTCACTGAAATCAAGTCCTTACAGAAAGTCACTTTCAATTAACTGACATTGGTCAGTTTATCCAGGCGCAAATTTGAGCGTAAATAATTCTTAGTCATAAATGGGTTAAACTTAGCAATGAGCTCAAAACAGTTTGGAAAGTACTTCTATTATTTATGTACAGTTTTACCATAATTTCTCTCAAACAGGCGCCTGTGTTTAAAATGAACTCAAATTTGTATCCTTGTAATTTATTACCAATTTTACATTTAGCTGTAAAATTTTATTATTTTTTAGCTAAAATTTTGCGCCCCCTAAAGTGCCGCTCTCTAGGTACAGCCCTAAT
Source organism: Magicicada septendecula (assembly GCA_034769895.1). Lineage (NCBI taxonomy): Eukaryota > Metazoa > Arthropoda > Insecta > Hemiptera > Cicadidae > Magicicada > Magicicada septendecula. The sequence continues at coordinate 204,181,383 of CM068371.1, forward strand.
GGTTAATCCGCCCCTGTACACAGGTACAACAAGTGGCTGTTTGTTCAGCCACATGCTTCTTTCCTGAGAATTCCGATAGATGTTAACGAACACTGCGAGTCGATGAACAAGTACGTTGAAAAGCACGGGAGCCGTGCTGAAGAATGATGTTATTGTAAATTTTCTAGTTAAACTTATATAACTTTGTAGCCGGATTCCAGAAAATTACTGACTCACCCTCGTATAATTATCCGCAACCTCCTCGTTTACTCAGAACACTGGGATAGCAGATAAAATAGTAAACAAAAGCAACATTCATTACTTTTTTTAATCCTTCAACGATCACTGAGTCTTTTAACAAAACAGTTATTCATTAATGTTGTGTGTGTGTGTGTGTGGGGGGGGGGTTATTAATTTCGGTGTCGATAAAGTATAAATATTTACTTAAATCTGCTTCCCCATGGGTAATTTTCGGGACTTACAAAATCAACGGTTGTAGATCGAGTCAACGTTATGACTCTATCTGCCTGTCCATCCATATCGCTGGGACCAATCATACAGTGGTCGTGTTTGGCATGCCTGGACGAGATAAGTAACAAAAACACGTTTACACACAGCTCCCACTACACTATGCGGTTTGCCACCGCACTTAGTGATTCACTGACTGGGTCTTGGCGTTAGGTCTAAGGTACTGCGTGGCGGCCTGTGGCTGTGCGTGCTTTGGCAAATCCTTCAGCCGCCCTTATTGTTCGTCCACAATTTAGATGGCTAATTTCTCTCTGGCCATAGTGAAAAGTGAGTTGTACCACGGCCAGGGCGCGCAACAGGTCGCAGGCCTAAAGCGTGAAGGGAAAAGAAGATCTACTTTCTCTACGAATACCTGTATATTTTCTTTAGGCAGCGATAACTGCTGAAAAATTTATTTGATTGAAATTATACTTAAAAGTGTCTCTAATCCTGTTTAAGAATAGAGACCAAGAATAGAGAAAAAGTCACCAGAATTAGTTAACACAATAATTAAGGGTATGATACAACATCTTTAATAGTAAAGTTGTTATAAAAATTTAATCAGTCATTAAACAACTCAAATTATTAATAATCCGAGCACCAGAAAATCTGTTAGCCTGAGCAAATTGGTGACCGACGTTTTCAATTTCTCGATACTTCACCATTATTTAGTAACAAAAGAAGATAATACATCTTGTTAGTACTGTTCCCATCTCCCAAGTGAATTTTATTAGGATATGTACTGCTAAAGTCATATTTAGATTCGGTTGTGTTATGTGTTGAGTCCACCAAATGATAATGGTTAGACATCATCAATGCCCATGCAACTAACATCTGCAACATCATAATGATTAAACCTACGCTACAAGGCTGCAACACCAGTATATAGCTAGTAGAAAAGTAGTACTTGATAGCCAGTGCAAATCATATACTTGTCCTGCAAAGTAATGCACATTTAATTTAAGTACACATGTTCACATTAAGACAAACAGCAATGACCGTTTGCAACCAGCGTAAGCAGAGATATTATCGTTAAAGACAATAATAATTACGAGTTCAAACACGTTTGCGGTGAATCACGGGGTACGGTGTTAATCGGCGAACCTTCGATGGAATGTTAATAATCCACTGGTATATTGTCTTGGTGTCAATGAACCGACAGAGTTGTTTCTCTTTTTTTTAGATCGGCAGGTGAAACAAACAGCGAACACAATTTAAGCGGATACCTCGGATCATTACTAAAACGCTTTCCTTGTGTGTAATCTGAAATTCCAGGAGACGTAATACTTTAATATACTGCCTCTAGATTTCCAATATAAAGGGTAGGGCAGTTAGAACACTACCATTTAAAACTACCGCAACAGGAACTCGTTTAATATTTTAAAGTCAAATATGATATGAATGCAAAGGTAATAAGACATTTTACTTAGTCATATTCACCGTTCGAAAATAACGTCCCTTAAGTGACGCCCATTGACACCCTTACATTCTTCAAGTCGATTGAAAAAGCTATCCATGACTGTCTGCAGCATGGCTTGCAGAATCGCCTGAATCTCTTCGATGATCCGCTCCCTGAGTTAATTTAAATTACGTGGTCGTGACTGGAAAACCTTAAACTGTAGATAGTTCCACAAAAAGAAATCACACGCAAACATGTCCGGAGATCGCGCTGGCCAGGTTATTGCACCAAATCTTGAGATCAACTCTGATCTTCGAACACAGGCCTCAACACATCCATTGTGTTTTTGCAGAGTGTGCGGTAGCTTCATCCTGGTAGAATCAGACCGAGTCAGTATTAATAAAACTCGCCAGTTTAGCATTTGCACATATCGGTCTGAGTTCACACAGACTGAATTTCGATTATCATCTCCAAAAAATACGGTCCATAAACACGAACACAGGAAACTCCACACGAAACAGTGACACGCTGGCTATGAAGAGATATACCAAGAAGGTCTTGAGGCTTCCTGTCACTCCAATAGCCCATGTTCTGTTTATTGACTTGCCCAGAAAGGTGAAAATGTGCTTTTTTTGACATAATCAAGTGCCCATGAATGATTTGTTCTCAATTTTTGAATTCCAATATTTCATTCAAAAATCAGCTCTTTTAGTGTAATCACGTTCAAATTTGTATGGATGGAAATGGAGATCTTGGTACAAAATCTTCCGCGCAGAGACCTACTGGAAACCTGCAGTGTCATGGCATGCTTCCTAGCAGACATTTTCGGATTTCGCGTGACAGCAGCTCTTACACTTTCCACATTTTCTGGCGTGCGCATTGTTTTACACTTCCTCCAATTGTTTTCTGTGTCGAGACAGTGTTTCTAAATGTTCTTACGCAGACCGATATCGTTCAGCGATCTGGAACTCTTCCATATCTCCCAGCGTTGAAATGATTTCTGAACAGTCTTTGTGTTGTTAGGCCTATATAGGAACTGTTAATTATAAAAAAACGTACCTACAGCAAACGCACGATGTTAAACTCCCCTTTGAGCAATGTTTACTGACATGGCATGGTTTAATTGAGGTTACAAAACCATCTGTTTATTTATTGTTGCCATAGTAACCAAACACGAACTAACACAAATTATTGTGTTCTAATTGTCCCGCCCTATATAATCCGATGTTACAGATAGTACCGCAAGTGAAGTAAGAACAAGAGTAAAATTATTGCACTTTTGGGTAACATGTTGTAGACCTGGTAAGCTCTATCGTACCCATGTTAAATTTACAAACTTTGTGCGCACTTGTCTCACAAACTAGGAAGGATTTAAAATGGAATTTTTAAGGTTTTTGTCCAACAGTTGTATGTGGTTTAACACAAGGAATTTAAAAAAAAGGTTTTTTGCAAACTTTATACATTTTTTTCTAAAGCACTTTTTTGACACATTTAAAAAAATAATTTACTTTTATTTTTTCAGCTAACAAGAATATTAAGAAACCCCCCTGTTAAACTGTTTACAGTAACATATTTTACATGTGGTAAACATTTCATGGCGCATATCCCATTCCTGAAAAAAGTGTACATAAATGATTTTGAGAAAATGGCAATTAAAGTCGAGTAACACAGTTTTAAAGAAAAACCCATAATTTATTCATATTGTTACGACGGTCTACTCGATCGTCATAGGTACAGTGGAAAACAAATTACAAGACACCAATTAAGTCACTAATCACCAGCTTTAATTTTTACAGTTAAACAGTTCGTAATTAACAACACAGTTTACTACAACAAATCAAATATAAATTGTTCACTCGCAATAAGATGTCCACTAATATTAAAACTCAATTGTATTACAATATACCGTCCGATTATAAAACACAACACTTAACTAATAACCACTTGAACGCCCACAGTAATATCGCTACTATAACTCTCGAACTTTAAATAATTCGCACTAATACTAAACTGAACGTCGTTGAGTACCGGTATTTATAGCCAGTCGAATATCTAGACGATTCCTAATTGCGTCTTAGCGTCCGTATGAACTACGTAATTAACTGCGGCTTTGACACAGTCCGCACGGCTGGCGGCATCGAGAACTCTCTCGCAACATGCGTCTACAAGCACGTACGCCACACGCTTACATTCTGGATCTCTCTGCAACGTTCAATAAACACGTAGATTGTTCTGTGACGTCGAAACATCTCATCCTCCTTAAGCCTGTTCGTCCCGAACTGGCAAACCGTCTCTAAAGTTGTACTTAGCCACGCGATCTAGGTGGACGACCTTGAACTTTCGCTGTCCTTCCTGTTGAATCCGATAAATAACATCATTAATTCTTTTTTTCACAGTGCAGGGTCCTTCCCAGTTAGACTAAAGCTTAGGTGAGCGACCACGACGGCGGTTTGGATTGAACAACCAGACCTGATCTTCTTCTTGGAAACACACACTATTGCTGCGAATGGCATACCCAGTTTTCATTTTATCACTGGCAATCTTCAGCCGTCCTCTTACCAAGCGATTCATTTCTCGCAGTTGGTTTTCTAATTGCGAGGAATAGTTCTGCGGCTCTTGGGACTGAGTCTCAGGTGATCCGAATATAAAGTCCACAGAAAGACGAATCTCTCGCCCAAACACCAATTTTGCTGGAGTCAGGCCGGTTGTGTTGTGTACTGATGATCTATACGCCATGAGGAATAGTGGTATACGTTGGTCCCAGTCTGTTTTATTCTCGTCAACAACCTTCGAAAGATGCTGCACAAGTGTCCTATTGAATCTCTCAACCATCCCGTCCGACTGAGGATACAGAGGCGTTGTCCTGGTCTTTCGAATTCCGAGTAGACGGCATAATTCTTTAAACACTCCTGATTCAAAATTTCTCCCTTGATCCGTATGGATTTCCATAGGAGCTCCATAACGGCAACAGAAGTTGTGAACTAACTGCTATGCCACAGTGCTGACCTGATTTGGAATTGCGTAAGCTTCCACCCATTTAGTAAAGTAGTCACCTACAACCATGATGTACCGGTTTCCATCGTCAGTAACTGGGAATGGTCCAGCAATGTCTAAGGCAATTCTCTCGAAAGGTAGTCCAACGTTATACTGTCTCATTTTTCCCTTGCTTCTGATTTGTGGGCCCTTGCTTTTGCAGCACATATTTCACACGTCCGAACCAATTCCTCTACGTCGTGGCGAAGATGAAGCTAATAGAATCGTTTCCGTATTTTGTCAAGGGTTTTGTTAACGCCAAGATGGCCTCCAGATGTTCCATCATGCATCTCCTTCAAAACAGACTGCATTTTACTTCGGGGAACTATCAACTGCATGACCACGTCTCGTCCATCTGCACTTTCCCAAGCCCTTTTCAGCAATCCGTTTTCTAAGGTGAGAGATTCCCATTGGTTCAGCACTTCGGAACCATAGCAGATATCTTGCCAATCCGGGCGGCGACCTTCCTCTTTGCTGTCAAGATCGGTCCAATGTCTTCATCAGTGCAGTCATCTGTTCTTGTCGACAGTCTTGTGCTGTCCAGCCGTCAGCCAGGAAATCTACAGTGATGGCTTGAACATGTTCGCTTGAGTTTTGTTCTTCCTTTCTGTGACAATGTCGGCAGTCTTCCGGGCACGGTCTTCGTGATAAGCCATCTGCATTACCATGCAGGCGCCCCCGCCGATAGTGTACCTTGAAGTTGTACTCTTGCAGACGTTCGAGCCACCTTGCCAACTGTCCTTCCGGATTTTTAAATCTCAAGAGCCATGCAAGTGCGGCATGGTCGGTACGTAGTGAAAACTCTCTCCCATTGAGGTATTTATGGAAGTGCTCCAAAGCTCTGACAATTGCCAACAACTCTCTCCTTGTAACACAATAATTTCTCTCTGGTTTAGGAACCGTCTTGCTGTAATACGCTATTACTCGGTCTTCACCGTTCTGCACTTGAGACAAAACTGCTCCTAGACCAGTATTGCTTGCGTCTGTGTCTACGATGTACTTCCCTTCGAAAGCTGGAAAAGCGAGAATTGGCTGCGAACATAATGCAATCTTCAACGTTCTAAATGCTTGGTCACACTCTCTCGACCACTGGAAGTTTCGTTTATTTTCCGTTAGCTCATGTAGTGGTTTAGCAATAGTAGCGAAGCCTTTCACAAAACGTCGGTAATATGAGCATAGCCCCAGGAAACTCCGAACTTCGTGTTTACTCTTCGGAACTGGCCAGTCTCTTACGGTGTCTACTTTATTAGGATCCATGCTAACACCCGCTGCCGAAACCAGATGGCCCAGATACTGTACTTCCTTCTGGAATAGAGAACACTTCTTCGGGCTCAGCTTCAGTTGTGCACCGTGAATTCTAGTTAGAACTTCCTTAAGGTTTTCCAAATGATCTTCGAAAGTCTTCCCGATCACTATGATATCGTCTAAGTAAACAAGGCAAGTTTTCCATGTCAGGCCTCGGAGTATCAGGTCCATCAATCTCTCAAATGTTGCCGGTGCATTACAGAGTCCAAATGGTATGACGTTAAATTGGAATAAGCCACTTGGGGGTCGAGAAAGCGGTCTTTTCCTTGTCTTCTTGATGAAGACCCACTTGCCAATATCCACTCTTCAGGTCCAATGTGGAAAACCACTGTGCTCCGGACAACGTGTCGAGTGTATCGTCAACGCGAGGTAATGGATAGCAGTCTTTCTTTGTAACGTCATTTAACCTCCGCTAGTCTACGCAGAAACGCAATCCACCATCCTTTTTCGCTACCAGGACTACAGGAGACCACCAAGCACTTGACGAAGGTTCGATTACTCCCTCTGTCAACATGTCCTGTGCTAACCGAGACATTTCCTCTTGTTTAGATAATGGAGGCCTTTGAGGAGGTTGGCGTATCGGTGTTGTGTCCCCGGTATTGATGCGATGTTGCACAAGAGAGGTTCTTCCAGTGACTGTCCCCGAACTACAAAACAATCTTTAAATTCGTGTAAAAACTGTCCGAGTTCTTTTACCTTACCACTTGAGAGGTCGTTAGAAGATCTGTTCAATAATTCTTGCAGTTCCTCTGGTAATTTGGAAGTATCCGAAGAACTGGATCTTCGTTGCGTTATTCCGACTACCCAGCCCACAGGAGTCAATTTGCCTAGGAGCGTATAGCTTTGTAAAGTGATAGCTTGATCCAAAATATTCGCCACTCTAATAGGTACATTTCCGGTTTCGTCAGTTTTTACTAAACTTCTGGCAATTAGTATGCCCGGTGTGCTGACTACCTGGGGTTCGAATATACAGCACTGGTTGCCCCTCGTATCTACATCGGTTCTAACCATGATGATCTTTTCGGAGTTTGGCGGAACAGTTACGGCCACTTGGTTTATGACGTCCATCGATTTTTCTGCTGTCGTCATTGTTGATAGCATTACCTCTTCGCCTCCGATTCTCAAGACATTGTTTTTGAAGTCGACTATAAATCCGTATGCGTTCATAACGTCCACACCAAGAATTGCTTCATCCACAATGTCTGTAACAAGTACTTGATGATTAAACTCAAGTCGACCGAGGCGTAGGTGTATCTCCACTTTTCCATACACTTTTACAGGCCGTCCAGTAGCTGTTCGCAAGCTGCAAGAGCACCAGATTGGCTTGAGATCTTTCACCACGTCGAGCCGCACAATAGAAACTGTTGCGCCTGTGTCAACTGTAATCGAGGTTGGCCTTTCTTGAACAAATCCGGTAACTACCAAGCTCCCGCTGTTTTTCTGAAGTGTAGAAATTGCGTATTGTCTAGGGGCTTCGTTCCTCCAGTTAGTCAGCACACGCCCCGTTGTACCGACTACTGCTCGTTTCCCTGCTGCTGAATTCTAACCCGACAATCTCGTTGTAGATGTCCAGGTTTCCCACATCTATAACACTTCGGTCTTCCATCCTTTCTTATTTTATTCTGTGGCGCCGACCGTCGAGTCTCTGTTCCTTGTTCTTCTTCCACATCGTCTGTGCCGTCGCGATCTTTTAGCGCGCGCACTTTATGACTTGTCCAACCAGACGCTGATTTGGCGGCCTCAAATTGCAAAGCATGTACCAGGGCGTCCGCACTGTTCAGGTGTCTTGCCATTCGTAACACTTGCTGTAGTTCTTTATCTCGAGTAGAGGGAAATTGAGAGTTCTGGCTCACAAAGGAATGCCGCCTTTCTTAAAAAACACTAAAAAACATGATCTCAGAGATGACGCCGCCACCGCTGGACCCGCAGCATCCCGATGGACCACAGCACCGCGAATTTCCGCGAATAAATTTTTTTATTTTTTTAATTTGGTTTTTTATTTTTTTAATTAAATTGATTTGGTGGGATGAGGTTCAATGGACCACCAGCATCCGTGAATATAATTTTTTATTTTTTTAAGAAAGCTGATTTGCATATCAGTGGGTGGTGTTGGGTGGGAGGTTGTTTTTTTTTTTTTTTCATATCAGTGGGTGGGGGGTGGTTCCAACTCGAAGCATTATAGTGTATACTAAAATATATGATCAGGTGTACCAACCTTTGCATGAGTTCAAATTTGTTGTGTGTTATAATGTATATTAAATCTATATGATCAGGTGTACCAACCTCTGTAGTATTATTATAGTGTATAGATATTTTATATGAGCAGGGTTGTCAACATTTTCTGCGGTGGGGGGAGGGAAATTCAAATATGTGTTATATAGTGTATATATTAAAATATATGATCAGGGTTACCAATCTTAAATTATTGTGTGCGTGTATAGAGCAGATCTGCCAACATTTCTTTCTCTTCTGTGGTGGGAAATTCAAACTATATATGATCATAATTGTTACTCTCTCTCTCTCCCTCTCTCTCTCTCTCTCACACGGTGTGTATGTCTCTCTCTCTCTCTCGTTGTCAAACGTTATGCTCACCGGCATTATAGTGTATATTAAAATATATGATTAGGTGTACCAACCTTTACATGAGTTCAAATTTGTCGTGTGTTATAATGTATATTAAATCTATATGATCAGATGTACCAACCTCTGTATTATTCGTCCTCTCTCTCTCCCTCTCTCTCTCGCTCTCTCACACGTTGTGTATGTCTCTCTCTATCTCTCTCTCTCACTCTCTCTTGTTGTCAAACCGTTCTCCTCTCTCTCTGTGGTCAGTACCGAGCGCATGTATATGAAATTAGAAAGTTTATATTTATTCGACAAATATTAACGTCCTCTCTCTCTCTCTCTCTCTCTCTCTCTCTCTCACTCTCACTTGTTTCAACTGTGTCAACAAATAGTAACGTCCTCTCTCTCTCTCTCTCTCTCTCTCTCTCTCTCTCTCTCTCTCTCTCTCTCTCTCACTTTCACACGTTTCAACTATGCAAGGTTCCATACCCTTTCTCCTGTCTCCCTCTCGTACATTGAGTAGTCGGTGTGATGAATAAATAATTTTAGCCCTCTCTCTCTCTCTCGTTGTCAAAACGTCGTCTTCATTTTTCAATGTATTAAATAATTAATAAATAGTTTTATAATGCAGTCAGTGTGATTGATCCTTGTTAGAAATATATATATTTGGCGTCAATGAACTACTTACCTGTTATGTTGTTACAGATGACAAATCCATACGTTAACGGCTTAGCAATCTGGTACAATACTTCTGTTTTAAGGTTGCAGTTTACACACACACACACACACACATAGGTTCAGTAGTGTATAGCGAAATAAATTAAAATTATACACACACATGAAAACGGCGGCTGAAATTCATACAAATCTTCTGATGTAACAGTTCACAAAAAATAAATTAATTGTACACATGTTCAGAGGTGTAGAGTGAAATAAAATAAAGTCATAATTTGTTTAAATGATTAAATATATTTTAACATTCACAATATAAAATTCACAATTAAATAAATACATTAGAAATTGATATTTTTCGAAAGTTTATATATAATTGTGTGTCGTACTTGTAGAAGAAGCAACCTGCAACATAACAATACAACAACAACATTAAAATCATGTTAAATATCACACACACACACACAGATGCATACGCAACGCGCGCACATACAGACGCATACGCAACGTAATCACACACACACACACACATACATACGCATACGCAACGTAACCAAACACGCAACGCGCCCACACACAGACGCAAACGCAACGTAATCATACACATACATACAATGTGTACACGTTTGGTTTGAATCATGTAGGGCAAATAAACAGATAACAGATTTAAATATGCTATAGTCATTGTAAGACGTTACAATCATTGAAGTGTTTAATAAGTAAATTGTATGTATGTATATATCACTGAATAATAATAATATAATCGTTCTAGTGTTATCGTTTGCTGCAACAGGTAAAGCAGTTACAAATAATTACATATAGGTTCAGAGGCGTATAGTGAAATAAATTAATGTGTCGTACTTGTAGAAGAAGCAACAACAACATTAAAAACATGTTAAATATCACACACACACCACACACACACACACACACACACACACACACACACGTACGCACACGCACACGCATACGTAACGTAATCACACACATACAACGTACACACGTTTGGGTTACACCACACGTGCACGCACACACACACACACACACACACAGACGTACACGCACACATACGCAACACGTGCACACACACACACACACACACGCACACGCACACACATACAGACAACGTGCATACGAATCATGTACATGTAGGTCCAATAAAACAGATAACAGATAACAGATTTAAATATGCTATAGTCATTGTATGTATGTATATATCACTGAATAATAATAATATAATCGTTCTAGTGTTATCGTTTGCTGCAACAGGTAACGCAGTTTACAAATAATTACATATAGGTTCAGAGGCGTATAGTGAAATAAATTAAAAAAATTGTTTATTAAAAGTAGTTTGTCACCTTAACGAGATACAATTTCCACATGCGCTGTCTGGTTCTTCATCCCTCGAAACACAAGATGTAGGTCGCTGGGATTTATATGACGGAGTTCTTCATCTGTAAAGACGTCAGCATACCTCTTAGGTAGATATACACGATAGCGGCGCTCACAATCTTCCAACGTTACAAGCACAGACTTCCCATATCGCGTGTCCACATGCAACATGTTAACGATCGGATACTGTTTGTCCACTGTTAATTCTGCACAACGTTTGTACTCAATAGCAGAAACTGCGTTGAATTTTGTGATAAACGACATTATTTATGAGAAGTGAAGACGTCTGTATCAAGCGAGGTGGAACCATACAATGTCAGAATATTCGCTACAAAGAAGACTAGTGAAAGGAATGGTGTGGCCATCAGGAAAGTTCACTTTCATCGCCTGAAGCTTTGCATGTACATACACACAGGCAGAATTAGCGCTGTTACAAAATATATATATTAGGAAAGTCCACAGAAATAGTTATCGCCAGATCCGTTCTAAATAAGTTAATGTCTTTTCAAATAGTATTCTCTGCACTACAGTCAAACATACGCACACACAGTGATAAAAAAATTGTGTATTAAAAGTAGTTTGTTACCTTAACAAGTACTGTTATCCTACGCCGTTTTTCCTCATGCCACGAAACACGAGATGTAGATCGCTGGGGTTTTATAAATTGTTTATTAAGTCTTTTAGAAATGGTCTTATACTTGAGCTTGGCCTGTTGACTATTGCTTTTAATTTTGTAATTTCTACAGGTGTTAACCGTTTCGGAGAAAAAAACCATTTATGGAGAAGATCCTCCTCCTCTTGTTTTGATATGGTATTTATTCTATGATCCATCCTTCTTGTTCCTATAATAATAACAGTACCTGCTTCATTATCATATACATTATGTGCTATATATAAATATATACATAAGGCTTTCAACACACACATCATAAATCCAGAACAGGAAAGGTATTATAACAAATATTACGAAAACAAGTACGTATGGTCACGTACATAGATCAACGTTTAAACAAACAGATTAATACCTGAATAAATTTTTTTTTTTTAAACAGGACAGCGTATTATCTATATAACGTTCTGTTTCAGATAAGAATAGTTTGAATATAAAATGAAAGGGTACGTTGTATTTTGTTATGAGAAAATGCATTTCTAAATTTCGTTACATTTGACAAAAGATCTTATTGATCAGACGTATGAGTAATTATATTAATCCTTATGTAGAAAATACGCACGCATTCGTAAAATATAGCACTCAGGTGTAGGGCAATTAATCCTTTTTTGTATTGAACGTATTTAAGTAGGTCTACTCGTGATATCAGTAAATTCTTTCTAAATGTATAGTACATAAACGTACCCAGTAATCGCTTCTTGAGTTACTCGATTGATGTTCATGTTAAACGATTGATGACTCATGTAATAATACAGATTAACCTCGTATAATAATAATGACAGGACAGTGTATTTAGAACACTTAAAATTGGAAATCTACAAACTCATCAAAAATATCTGTCAAACAAAAACACCGTTCTTGACAACAGTAACTGACCTAAGCACATGTGCTTCATTAGGCAACAGACCAAAAAATCAAATAGACGACTATAAGCACAATTTAAATAAAATCTGAATATTCAATAAAATTATGTTTTTTTTTTTTTTTACTTAGTAACATATGCAAATCTTTTACTTACCTCTTAAATGTTGTTGTTGTTATACACAATAGTCGATTGTACGATGAGTGTCTCATACAAATGAGAAATAGTGACATGTCGTCTTGTGTGTATATATATATCATACGGCGGTAGCGTACACGTTTGAAAGTTGATACACATTAAATTCTCTCTCTCTCACACACACATTACAGAGATTGATATTAATTGCATGTATGTTCAGAGGTTTGGTGTCTAAATCGATGCATTTTACTTTCACTTTCTAATTTGACACATGGCTTACTTCCATACATAAATAGCTATCGTCTACGAGTGTTGCTAAACGAAATTAAAAAATGTTGTAATACATAACGTCCTATGAAATAAATATGGTATGTTTTTAGGACAGCCAAAAGCATGAAAGTATTATTTAAATCTGTATGGAAGTCATATATAAATATCGAGTTAGCGCGACACAACGTAACATGATTCATGTCAACGTCGTATGTATGTGTGTGCGTGTGCGTGTTTGGTTACGTTGCGTATGCGTCTGTGTGCGTGCACGTCGGATGTGTGATTACGTGTGCGTCTGCATTATCGTTATTTTGACTGAGCTATGTTTCTACCCTAGAAATTTCGATGTTTGTGGACATAGTATGTCATTCGTAGACGATAGAGTGGAAAGAAGGTGACAAACCTATGAAGGAACATGAAAAAGTTTCATCTACATGACAATTTCTAAACGATGTTAAGAGTGAGACTTTTCATACACGCACCAATAGACATAGTATGTATGACTCAAACGTTAATTCGCATCAGCAAGTTTGCACGCTACATAATTACAAAAATAATTTCTTAACTGTGACAATTGGTATTGAACTTTTTACCTTGTTCAGTCTGCTCCTCCCCACGTTCCTGCTGAAGGTTAGCTAGTCGTGGTTTTGGACTTGATAATGATTGAGACACTGAAAGGCCTCGTCCGAAGCATGACAGGTAGCAGTTCAGCAAGTAAGCACGACAAAGTTGGAATTACAGAGACTGCTTATTTAAATAACAATTAAGATGAATGAAGATGATTCGTCAATTTGATACCTGAAGGAAGAGAGAATGTACAGGTGAACATATGGACGTAGACTTGTCAGTTTGGCTATTCCTGCCGTTACCTCGACACTTCGAGCTGTTACGACTTTTTTAACTCTACAGTCACATTAAATTTGTAAAGTGGGCAACCAGAGTATCCTATCGAGGTAACGTCTCTTTCTGCTAAAACCTCTGTGTAGTAGTCAGTGAGTTGACGGAAGAAACGGTAATGGAAGTAATCATAATCAGCTGGAAGGATTAAACAAAGGATGGTGTGTTCCGGCCTCAAACAATTAAAGAGTCTAGAGCTGGCCACTCCAGCGCTTCCTCGAACGCCCCAAACCTCTCCGTCCTTTCTGCTTGTAGTTCCATAATTATTTGGGAATGCGGCAGTCATCCATTCGGCAAAGATGTTCCCACCAATTCAGACGATACTAGGCAATCCTGTCGCGTATACTCATAATATTCTGTTAATGCCGTATATATATATATATATATTACATTTAATATTTATAATTAAATTTACCTCAAGTAGGTCATCATTACATGACGCAACGGGAGTGATAGGTTTGTTACACGTTGTGTGTTAGGTTAAAATGCGGTCCATTAATTAAATTTACCTCAAGTAGGTCATCATTACATGACGCAACGGGAGTGATAGGTTTGTTACACGTTGTGTGTTAGGTTAAAATGCGGTCCATTCACGTTTCATGTTAGGTTAAAATGCAAACAAACAAACACACACACACACACACGTGTTAGGCTGCAGCCTAACACGTGTGTATGTTATTTAAATAATAATTTAAATAACATACACGTGTGTGTGTGTGTGTGTGTGTGTGTGTGTGTGTGTGTTTGTTTGTTTGCATTTTAACCTAACATGAAACGTGAATGGACCGCATTTTAACCTAACACACAACGTGTAACAAACCTATCACTCCCGTTGCGTCATGTAATGATGACCTACTTGAGGTAAATTTAATTAATGGACCGCATTTTAACCTAACACACAACGTGTAACAAACCTATCACTCCCGTTGCGTCATGTAATGATGACCTACTTGAGGTAAATTTAATTATAAATATTAAATGTAATATATATATATATATATACGGCATTAACAGAATATTATGAGTATACGCGACAGGATTGCCTAGTATCGTCTGAATTGGTGGGAACATCTTTGCCGAATGGATGACTGCCGCATTCCCAAATAATTATGGAACTACAAGCAGAAAGGACGGAGAGGTTTGGGGCGTTCGAGGAAGCGCTGGAGTGGCCAGCTCTAGACTCTTTAATTGTTTGAGGCCGGAACACACCATCCTTTGTTTAATCCTTCCAGCTGATTATGATTACTTCCATTACCGTTTCTTCCGTCAACTCACTGACTACTACACAGAGGTTTTAGCAGAAAGAGACGTTACCTCGATAGGATACTCTGGTTGCCCACTTTACAAATTTAATGTGACTGTAGAGTTAAAAAAGTCGTAACAGCTCGAAGTGTCGAGGTAACGGCAGGAATAGCCAAACTGACAAGTCTACGTCCATATGTTCACCTGTACATTCTCTCTTCCTTCAGGTATCAAATTGACGAATCATCTTCATTCATCTTAATTGTTATTTAAATAAGCAGTCTCTGTAATTCCAACTTTGTCGTGCTTACTTGCTGAACTGCTACCTGTCATGCTTCGGACGAGGCCTTTCAGTGTCTCAATCATTATCAAGTCCAAAACCACGACTAGCTAACCTTCAGCAGGAACGTGGGGAGGAGCAGACTGAACAAGGTAAAAAGTTCAATACCAATTGTCACAGTTAAGAAATTATTTTTGTAATTATGTAGCGTGCAAACTTGCTGATGCGAATTAACGTTTGAGTCATACATACTATGTCTATTGGTGCGTGTATGAAAAGTCTCACTCTTAACATCGTTTAGAAATTGTCATGTAGATGAAACTTTTTCATGTTCCTTCATAGGTTTGTCACCTTCTTTCCACTCTATCGTCTACGAATGACATACTATGTCCACAAACATCGAAATTTCTAGGGTAGAAACATAGCTCAGTCAAAATAACGATAATGCAGACGCACACGTAATCACACATCCGACGTGCACGCACACAGACGCATACGCAACGTAACCAAACACGCACACGCACACACATACATACGACGTTGACATGAATCATGTTACGTTGTGTCGCGCTAACTCGATATTTATATATGACTTCCATACAGATTTAAATAATACTTTCATGCTTTTGGCTGTCCTAAAAACATACCATATTTATTTCATAGGACGTTATGTATTACAACATTTTTTAATTTCGTTTAGCAACACTCGTAGACGATAGCTATTTATGTATGGAAGTAAGCCATGTGTCAAATTAGAAAGTGAAAGTAAAATGCATCGATTTAGACACCAAACCTCTGAACATACATGCAATTAATATCAATCTCTGTAATGTGTGTGTGAGATAGAGAGAATTTAATGTGTATCAACTTTCAAACGTGTACGCTACCGCCGTATGATATATATATACACACAAGACGACATGTCACTATTTCTCATTTGTATGAGACACTCATCGTACAATCGACTATTGTGTATAACAACAACAACATTTAAGAGGTAAGTAAAAGATTTGCATATGTTACTAAGTAAAAAAAAAAAAAAACATAATTTTATTGAATATTCAGATTTTATTTAAATTGTGCTTATAGTCGTCTATTTGATTTTTTGGTCTGTTGCCTAATGAAGCACATGTGCTTAGGTCAGTTACTGTTGTCAAGAACGGTGTTTTTGTTTGACAGATATTTTTGATGAGTTTGTAGATTTCCAATTTTAAGTGTTCTAAATACACTGTCCTGTCATTATTATTATACGAGGTTAATCTGTATTATTACATGAGTCATCAATCGTTTAACATGAACATCAATCGAGTAACTCAAGAAGCGATTACTGGGTACGTTTATGTACTATACATTTAGAAAGAATTTACTGATATCACGAGTAGACCTACTTAAATACGTTCAATACAAAAAAGGATTAATTGCCCTACACCTGAGTGCTATATTTTACGAATGCGTGCGTATTTTCTACATAAGGATTAATATAATTACTCATACGTCTGATCAATAAGATCTTTTGTCAAATGTAACGAAATTTAGAAATGCATTTTCTCATAACAAAATACAACGTACCCTTTCATTTTATATTCAAACTATTCTTATCTGAAACAGAACGTTATATAGATAATACGCTGTCCTGTTTAAAAAAAAAAATTTATTCAGGTATTAATCTGTTTGTTTAAACGTTGATCTATGTACGTGACCATACGTACTTGTTTTCGTAATATTTGTTATAATACCTTTCCTGTTCTGGATTTATGATGTGTGTGTTGAAAGCCTTATGTATATATTTATATATAGCACATAATGTATATGATAATGAAGCAGGTACTGTTATTATTATAGGAACAAGAAGGATGGATCATAGAATAAATACCATATCAAAACAAGAGGAGGAGGATCTTCTCCATAAATGGTTTTTTTCTCCGAAACGGTTAACACCTGTAGAAATTACAAAATTAAAAGCAATAGTCAACAGGCCAAGCTCAAGTATAAGACCATTTCTAAAAGACTTAATAAACAATTTATAAAACCCCAGCGATCTACATCTCGTGTTTCGTGGCATGAGGAAAAACGGCGTAGGATAACAGTACTTGTTAAGGTAACAAACTACTTTTAATACACAATTTTTTTATCACTGTGTGTGCGTATGTTTGACTGTAGTGCAGAGAATACTATTTGAAAAGACATTAACTTATTTAGAACGGATCTGGCGATAACTATTTCTGTGGACTTTCCTAATATATATATTTTGTAACAGCGCTAATTCTGCCTGTGTGTATGTACATGCAAAGCTTCAGGCGATGAAAGTGAACTTTCCTGATGGCCACACCATTCCTTTCACTAGTCTTCTTTGTAGCGAATATTCTGACATTGTATGGTTCCACCTCGCTTGATACAGACGTCTTCACTTCTCATAAATAATGTCGTTTATCACAAAATTCAACGCAGTTTCTGCTATTGAGTACAAACGTTGTGCAGAATTAACAGTGGACAAACAGTATCCGATCGTTAACATGTTGCATGTGGACACGCGATATGGGAAGTCTGTGCTTGTAACGTTGGAAGATTGTGAGCGCCGCTATCGTGTATATCTACCTAAGAGGTATGCTGACGTCTTTACAGATGAAGAACTCCGTCATATAAATCCCAGCGACCTACATCTTGTGTTTCGAGGGATGAAGAACCAGACAGCGCATGTGGAAATTGTATCTCGTTAAGGTGACAAACTACTTTTAATAAACAATTTTTTTAATTTATTTCACTATACGCCTCTGAACCTATATGTAATTATTTGTAAACTGCGTTACCTGTTGCAGCAAACGATAACACTAGAACGATTATATTATTATTATTCAGTGATATATACATACATACAATGACTATAGCATATTTAAATCTGTTATCTGTTATCTGTTTTATTGGACCTACATGTACATGATTCGTATGCACGTTGTCTGTATGTGTGTGCGTGTGCGTGTTTGTGTGTGTGTGTGTGCACGTGTTGCGTATGTGTGCGTGTACGTCTGTGTGTGTGTGTGTGTGTGTGCGTGCACGTGTGGTGTAACCCAAACGTGTGTACGTTGTATGTGTGTGATTACGTTACGTATGCGTGTGCGTGTGCGTGTGCGTGCGTGCGTGCGTGCGTGCGTGCGTGCGTGCGTGCGTGCGTGCGTGCGTGCGTGCGTGTGTGTGTGTGTGTGTGTGTGTGTGTGTGTGTGTGTGTGTGTGTGTGTGTGTGTGTGTGTGTGTGTGTGTGTGTGTGTGTGTGTGTGTGTGTGTGTGTGTGTGTGTGTGTGTGTGTGTGTGTGTGTGTGTGTGTGTGTGTGTGTGTGTGTGTGTGTGTGTGTGTGTGTGTGTGTGTGTGTGTGTGTGTGTGTGTGTGTGTGTGTGTGTGTGATATTTAACATGTTTTTAATGTTGTTGTTGCTTCTTCTACAAGTACGACACATTAATTTATTTCACTATACGCCTCTGAACCTATATGTAATTATTTGTAACTGCTTTACCTGTTGCAGCAAACGATAACACTAGAACGATTATATTATTATTATTCAGTGATATATACATACATACAATTTACTTATTAAACACTTCAATGATTGTAACGTCTTACAATGACTATAGCATATTTAAATCTGTTATCTGTTTATTGGCCCTACATGATTCAAACCAAACGTGTACACATTGTATGTATGTGTATGATTACGTTGCGTTTGCGTCTGTGTGTGGGCGCGTTGCGTGTTTGGTTACGTTGCGTATGCGTATGTATGTGTGTGTGTGTGTGTGTGTGATTACGTTGCGTATGCGTCTGTATGTGCGCGCGTTGCGTATGCATCTGTGTGTGTGTGTGTGATATTTAACATGATTTTAATGTTGTTGTTGTATTGTTATGTTGCAGGTTGCTTCTTCTACAAGTACGACACACAATTATATATAAACTTTCGAAAAATATCAATTTCTAATGTATTTATTTAATTGTGAATTTTATATTGTGAATGTTAAAATATATTTAATCATTTAAACAAATTATGACTTTATTTTATTTCACTCTACACCTCTGAACATGTGTACAATTAATTTATTTTTTGTGAACTGTTACATCAGAAGATTTGTATGAATTTCAGCCGCCGTTTTCATGTGTGTGTATAATTTTAATTTATTTCGCTATACACTACTGAACCTATGTGTGTGTGTGTGTGTGTGTGTGTGTGTGTGTGTGTGTAAACTGCAACCTTAAAACAGAAGTATTGTACCAGATTGCTAAGCCGTTAACGTATGGATTTGTCATCTGTAACAACATAACAGGTAAGTAGTTCATTGACGCCAAATATATATATTTCTAACAAGGATCAATCACACTGACTGCATTATAAAACTATTTATTAATTATTTAATACATTGAAAAATGAAGACGACGTTTTGACAACGAGAGAGAGAGAGAGGGCTAAAATTATTTATTCATCACACCGACTACTCAATGTACGAGAGGGAGACAGGAGAAAGGGTATGGAACCTTGCATAGTTGAAACGTGTGAAAGTGAGAGAGAGAGAGAGAGAGAGAGAGAGAGAGAGAGAGAGAGAGAGAGAGAGAGGACGTTACTATTTGTTGACACAGTTGAAACAAGTGAGAGTGAGAGAGAGAGAGAGAGAGAGAGGACGTTAATATTTGTCGAATAAATATAAACTTTCTAATTTCATATACATGCGCTCGGTACTGACCACAGAGAGAGAGGAGAACGGTTTGACAACAAGAGAGAGTGAGAGAGAGAGATAGAGAGAGACATACACAACGTGTGAGAGAGCGAGAGAGAGAGGGAGAGAGAGAGGACGAATAATACAGAGGTTGGTACATCTGATCATATAGATTTAATATACATTATAACACACGACAAATTTGAACTCATGTAAAGGTTGGTACACCTAATCATATATTTTAATATACACTATAATGCCGGTGAGCATAACGTTTGACAACGAGAGAGAGAGAGAGACATACACACCGTGTGAGAGAGAGAGAGAGAGAGAGAGAGTAACAATTATGATCATATATAGTTTGAATTTCCCACCACAGAAGAGAAAGAAATGTTGGCAGATCTGCTCTATACACGCACACAATAATTTAAGATTGGTAACCCTGATCATATATTTTAATATATACACTATATAACACATATTTGAATTTCCCTCCCCCCACCGCAGAAAATGTTGACAACCCTGCTCATATAAAATATCTACACACTATAATAATACTACAGAGGTTGGTACACCTGATCATATAGATTTAATATACATTATAACACACAACAAATTTGAACTCATGCAAAGGTTGGTACACCTGATCATATATTTTAGTATACACTATAATGCTTCGAGTTGGAACCACCCCCCACCCACTGATATGAAAAAAAAAAAAACAACAACAACCTCCCACCCAACACCACCCACTGATATGCAAATCAGCTTTCTTAAAAAAATAAAAAATTATATTCACGGATGCTGGTGGTCCATTGAACCTCATCCCACCAAATCAATTTAATTAAAAAAATAAAAAAACCAAATTAAAAAAATAAAAAAATTTATTCGCGGAAATTCGCGGTGCTGTGGTCCATCGGGATGCTGCGGGTCCAGCGGTGGCGGCGTCATCTCTGAGATCATGTTTTTTAGTGTTTTTTAAGAAAGGCGGCATTCCTTTGTGAGCCAGAACTCTCAATTTCCCTCTACTATCTCGGACACCGGCAGTGAATGTCTGCATCGCAAAACTCGTTCGAAAATCTTCTGGCGCTTCAGGATAGGCCAGTCTAATTAGTCTGTCGATACTTGCTTCAAACTCTTGAAGGCTCTCCCCGGAATACTGTCGCCTTGCTCTCAACTGGGTGCAGTACACATCTCGCAAATGTTTATCACCATACCGTAATTCCAGAGCTTTTATCAATTCGGCATAGGTGTTTTGGCTGTCAGGTGGCACTTTCTGTAGTAGTTCTGCCGCGGGACCTTTTAATGAGAGAACGAGTGATACTGCCTTGTCTTTCTCTGTCCAATTATTTGCGCACGCAGCAGCTTCAAATTGGAGGAGGTACGTTGCCCAGTGCGTGCTTCCATCAAAGGTTGGAGCTTTGACATGAACTGTCCCTACTGCAGGCAAAGTGACTTCTCTGTTAACTTATTTTCTGCGTCTTTTTCTGTCTTTACCATTGGTACAGTCTGTTCATAAAGTTGTTTTGGTTGTAATTTCAGGCACTGCTCGACTTCATTTTTAATCTGCTCTTTTATATTTGTAATCGAGTCTTCTATTTGTGTTGACACAGCTTTTTACACACTCGTGACTGACTTTTCTACTTCAGCTATTTTATTAGACATCGATTCTTCAACACTCGACACAGATTTTTCTACTTCAGCTATTTTTAGTGCCATTGATTCTTGTACCTCTGATATTTTAGTCACTTGTTTATTAAGCTCACCTCGTAGGAGACCCAATTCTGCGGTACTGTGTTCTTGCAACTGTTTCTGCATAGCTTCAAAGAAAGCTTCCGTTTTATCTTTTTGTCTTTCTTCTGTTTCTAGCGTTAGTGCTTTCTGACGTTCCTCAGCCTCTTCTCTTTCTTGTCTTCGTTCTTCTTTTTGTCGTCTTTCTGCTTCTTCCTGTGTCTGCCGCAGCAGCGTTTGGAAAGCTTCCATCATCTGACTGGCATCCATTGTTTACCGATTAGTTACGAATTACTTCGTCTTGTACAAAGTGTCCACTGTTTCCACTGTTAACCGTTCTATCCCACTTCTGACACCACTGTTACGACGGTCTACTCCATCGTCGTAGGTACGAGTGGAAAACAAATTACAAGACACCAATTAAGTCACTAATCACCAGCTTTAATTTTTACAGTTAAACAGTTCGTAATTAACAACACAGTTTACTACAACAAATCAAATATAAATTGTTCACTCGCAATAAGATGTCCACTAATATTAAAACTCAATTGTATTACAATATACCGTCCGATTATAAAACACAACACTTAACTAATAACCACTTGAACGCCCACAGTAATATCGCTACTATAACTCTCGAACTTTAAATAATTCGCACTAATACTAAACTGAACGTCGTTGAGTACCGGTATTTATAGCCAGTCGAATACCTAGACGATTCCTAATTGCGTCTTAGCGTCCGTATGAACTACGTAATTAACTGCGGCCTTGACACAGTCCGCACGGCTGGCGGCATCGAGAACTCTCTCGCAAATGCGTCTACAAGCACGTACGCCACACGCTTACATTCTGGATCTCTCTAGAACGTTCGATAAACACGTAGATTGTTCTGTGACGTCGTAACAATATATAGCTTTAGAACAATCCTGCCCCACAGCTTGGATTATTTTTAGCTTATCTTATCTTTAGTCCTTCATCTCCACTTCTGCTATCCTCTTTTTTAGTCCTCTTGCTTGTCTTGCTGTTTTTTGTACCTCCTGAACTTGTCTTTCCGTGAAAACCACCCGCGCCCTATCGTCAAATATAGGCCTACCTTCATGGGTACCTACCTTCATGGCTTGAACTGTGTTTTTTCCCAGAGGTATGTTTAGTTGCTTCAGTGTTTGGCACTTTACAACATTCCCATTATTAAATGAAACAAGAGCATCATATGCCACTTCAGAGTCCTTGAACACTGGTTTTATAGTCTCCATAACAGCCACAGGAATAGAGTTTTGTGAATTAGTGGCTCTTTTGAAACTACTGATTTTTGATACTTGCACCAGGAATCGTGTCCTTTAGGACAAAGACCATGATGAGGAATATCATCAACAGAAATTTTGTGGTATAACAGTACCCACACAGCTTTCTTCATTTCTTGTAGACTGTGGGTGTTCCTTCTTATAGCGAGGCCATAATAATTTTGAAGTTGGTCAATGATAGCATCCGTCAACCGATTCTTACTACTAAGCAGCTTTCCATCCGCCAATTATACTCCTTTCATTTTTGTTTTTAACTTGCGAAGCCTAGAACCCATGCATTTCTGGATATTATCTATACATTCCAGTTTGCTTACAGTTACATCTTCATAAATTTCTAGATTTTCCACTGCTGAGAATCCTTTGAAGTATTTCTCACCCAAGCTATTTTGTGTATTTGTTGTACATTTGTGTAAACTGTCTGTCACAAAGGGCAAAAAGTCAGCGTGCAGTGTTTTACAATATAGTTGATAAAGCACATTCCTAACCTGAAAACTATTACATTATATATCAAAATGTTCAGAAATAACCAGAGAATAATAATAAACAAAAACATTTTTGAAGAAAATTTTATTTTTACCTTAACAAGTCCTCTTAAAGCATAATTAGACAAGGTATTTTAACTCTAAATTAACTTGGTATTTTAGACAACAACTCAATGGTTACAGTTGCGAAAATGTTATGCGACACAACGAAATTTGCGTAATTACCGTAAGTGCTTGTTACAAAAGTCGAATGCGCTTGTGAATGTGTCGTATGAGCTCTTGTTAACTGACGTTCGGAACTGGGAACTGGATCAGAATTAGAACAGTCTGGCGTATTTGTATATACGTATTCTTCGCTGTGTGTAAATATTTCTATTAAGAATTAGTTTTTGAAAAGTAATACATACTTTTCACGACATAAAAGTAACCTCTTCATGTCTCAAACATTTTTTATCAGATTGAGACCAGGTTGAACGTAAATATACAAGTAATTCTAACTTTTCTCACTTACGTTAGATTTTGAAAGAGTGAGGGAAGACTATTTTAGCCAATCGGAGATCTCGATTTGTCGAAGCTCAGAGATGTCAGTGGAGTATACAGACATTAGTTTTTCTGAAGAGTGTCGCCACTATGGAGCTCGTATCATGTACTCCTTTGTACACGAGAGATATTTAATCCACAAATAGACCGTATAACTCACGCAAGATTAAAAAGCTCTGATCAGTTTAAAATAACCAATCGAATCCATCCGTATACGTTGTAAACATCCAGATATCATCGGTAATAAATGACTTTTTCAACAGTCCTATAGAAGTATTTATAACAAAACGAAAACGAAATATTCCAGCTGTTGTTGGTAATATTTCGAGCGAAGTATTTATAGAACACGATAACGATGAACCCTACGAATTTATTCGAGTACAATTCCAAAATTAAGCCACAGCTTCAAGGAAACTAAGACAGAATAGTTGCTTTAAGTGTTGAGGGTGCACACTGTCAGTACAAATACGAGGCAAGTGTGACAACTGGACCGGGCGTAAAAGTTTCGTAAATTCTACGCTATTCTGTTATTCGCAAAGGTGGAAGATGTCCGCATAGGAACTACGCGTGTATTGTCGTAGAACTCTTGTGTTTAAGGCAGTATAATAATTGAGTGTAAAATAAAAAGGAAAGAAGTGACAAGTACAAGTCATAACATTATAATAAAAATCTAGCCGGCTGAATTCATACAAGACGTCCCAGGTGATAGAGCGCCCCCCCCCCCACACAATCCGTGAAACGTCTTATGATATAAGACAGGCGATTGTTCCAGATTCAGAAAGATAGGAACAGGAAAGTGAAACAACTATTGTTTTATATTAACTACGTACATGCACAAAGATTCTAAAGATTTTTATTGTATTAATCAGTTAATTAAGAAATAAAAGATATTACATTTTTATTTTTATTTTACTTCCATATTGCTTAAGGAAATGGAAGTATGGTGATGGCAAAAAAAATCGTGTTCGAGGTTATTGCAGATTCTGATTGTACTACACTCAAAATATGAAAAAAAGTCCTTTTTCGAAAAGTGTCTGTGTGTCTGTCTGTCTGTGTGTCTGTGTGTCTCTGTGTCTGTCTGTAGATTTTTTTTTATGGCAAACGATAACTGCCGCAAATTCAAACAGAATCAAATAATTTTTTGCGTACAGTCCTGATTTATATAGTACTCACGACCTATTGTTTTTGGTGAAGATCGGTTGAGGGAAAGGGGTAGTTTACCAGCAACGGTTTTTTTTATCAAGAGTAATTACTTCCATATTCCTTAAGGAATGGAAGTATGGTGATGGCAAAAAAAATCGTGTTCGAGATTATTGCAGATTCTGATTCTACTACACTCAAAACATGAAAAAAAGTCGTTTTCCGAAAAGTGTCTGTGTGTCTGTCTGTCTGTCTGTCTGTCTGTCTGTCTGTCTGTGTGTCTGTCTGTCTGTAGATTTTTTTTCTATGGCAAACGATAACTGCCGCAAATTCAAACAGAATCAAATAATTTTTTGCATGCAGCCCTGATTTGCAGAGTACTCGCGACCTATTGTTTTTGGTGAAGATCGGTTGAGGGAAAGGGGTAGTTTACCTGCAACGGTTTTTTTTTAGCAAGGGTAATTTTGTTTGTTTGGCAAACGATAACAGCCGCAAATTCAAACAGAATCAAATAATGTTTCGCATACAGCCCTGAATTGTAGAGTTCTCAAGATCTGTTGATTTTGGTGAAGATCGGTTAAGGGAAAGGGGTAGTTTACCTGTAACGTTTTATGTTTTAACAAGGGTATTTCCTATGGCAAACGATAACAGCCGCAAATTCAAACAGAATCAAAAGATTATTTGCATACAGCCCTAAATTGTAGAGTTCTCAAGACCTATTGTTTTTGGTGAAGATCGGTTGAGGGAAAGGGGTAGTTTACCTGCAACGCTTTTTTAACAAGGGTATTTTCTATGGCAAACGATAACAGCCGCAAATTCAAACAGAATCAAATAATGTTTTGCATACAGCCCTGATTTGTAGAGTACTCAAGACCTATTGTTTTTGGTGAAGATCGGTTAAGGGGAAGGGGTAGTTTACCTGCAACGTTTTTTTATCAAGCGTATTTTCTATGGAAAACGATAACAGCCGCAAATTCAAACAGAATCAAACAATTTTTTGCATACGTCCCTGAATTGTAGAGGTCTCAATGACTTTCGATTTTGGTGAAGATCGGTTAAGGGGAAGGGGTAGTTTACCTGCAACCTTTTACGTTTTATTTTCTATGGCAAACGATAACAGCCGCAAATTCAAACAGAATCAAATAATGTTTTGCATACAGCCCTGATTTGTAGAGTACTCAAGACCTATTGTTTTTGGTGAAGATCGGTTAAGGGGAAGGGGTAGTTTACCTGCAACGTTTTTTTATCAAGCGTATTTTCTATGGCAAACGATAACAGCCGCAAATTCAAACAGAATCAAATAATTTTTTGCATACGTCCCTGAATTGTAGAGGTCTCAATGACTTTCGATTTTGGTGAAGATCGGTTAAGGGGAAGGGGTAGTTTACCTGCAACCTTTTACGTTTTAACAAGAGTAAAGTACTTGAAAATTTATTTAAACTTTTTGAAACAATGGTAATTGTTAAAAATAAAATAATTTTGTTGCCAGGCAATAAAATTATAATTTTTTCATTTTAATGTAATATAATATTTTTCATTTAATACAGCAATAAAAAGGCAGGTAAGACACAGCCTGGCTGTTTGGCTGAAAATGATTTTAAATATAAATCTTAGAATATGGAAGTCATGTATGGTTCTCCATACCGATATTTTTTTTTTGGCAAACGATAACAGCCGCACATTCAAACAGAATCAAATAATTTTCTGCATACAGCCGTGATTTGTAGAGTACTCAAGACCTATTGTTTTTGGTGAAGATCGGTTAAGGGGAAGGGGTAGTTTACCAGGAACGTTTTTCTATCAAGTGTAATTTTCTATGGCAAACGATAACAGCCGCAAATTCAAACAGAATCAAATAATTTTTTGCATAAGTCCCTGAATTGTAGAGATCTCAAGGATTTTTTATTTTGGTGAAGATCCGTTAATGGGAAGGGGTAGTTTACCTGCAAACATTTACGTTTTAACAACAGTAAAGTACTTGAAAATTCATTTAAACTTTTTCAAACAATGGTAATTGTTAAAAATAAAATAATTTTGTTGCCAGGCAATAAAATTATAATTTTTTCATTTTAACCATTTAATCATGTATGAGAGAAAATATATCGTTCGTGGCAGGCAAGCATATCTCAACTATGTAATGTTTACGTTTCCATTTTACTTCCATATTCCTTAAGGAAATGGAAGTATGGTGATGGCAAAAAAAAATCGTGTTCGAGATTATTGCAGATTCTGATTGTACTACACTCAAAACATGAAAAAAAGTCGTTTTTCGAAAAGTGTCTGTGTGTGTGTCTGTGTGTCTGTCTGTCTGTGTGTCTATAGATTTTTTTTCTATGGCAAACGATAACAGCCGCAAATTCAAACAGAATCAAATAATGTTTCGCATACAGCCCTGAATTATGGAGTTCTCAAGACCTATTGTTTTTGGTGAAGATCGGTTAAGGGAAAGGGGTAGTTTACCAGCAACGTTTTATGTTTTAACAAGGGTATTTTCTATGGCAAACGATAACAGCCGCAAATTCAAACAGAATCAAAAGATTATTTGCATACAGCCCTAAATTGCAGAGTTCTCAAGACCTATTGTTTTTGGTGAAGATCGGTTAAGGGAAAGGGGTAGTTTACCAGCAGCGTTTGTTTATCAAGGGTATTTTCTATGGAAAACGATAACAGCCGCAAATTCAAACAGAATTAAATAATTTTTTGCATACAGCCCTGATTTGCAGAGTGCTCAAGACCTATTGTTTTTGGTGAAGATCGGTTAAGGGGAAGGGGTAGTTTACCGTCAACGTTTTTTATCAAGGGTAATTTTCTATGACGAACGATAACTGCCGCATATTCAAACAGAATCAAATAATTTTTTGCATACGTCACTGAATTGTAAACGACTCAAGGCCTTTTGATTTTGGTGAAGATCGGTTAAGGGGAAGGGGTAGTTTACCTGCAACCTTTTACGTTTTAACAAGAGTAAAGTACTTGAAAATTCATTTAAACTTTTTCAAACAATGGTAATTGTTAAAAATAAAATAATTTTGTTGCCAGGCGATAAAATTATAATTTTTTCATTTTAATGTAAATCATGTATAAGAGAAAATATATTGTGCGTGGCAGGCAAGCATATCTCAGTTATATACTGTTTACGTTTCCATTTTACTATTATGACTACCGCAATAAAAAGGCAGGGAAGACACATACACAAAATTCGCGTTATTTCTGGCCTCATTCATGTTTATTTTCTTACATTTGCACGCTTTTTAAATGGAAAGTGCCGAACCCATACCAACATAACGCGTGCAAGCCGAAAAAGTGTCCAGCGTCAAGGCCGTAGCCAGCGGGGGGGGTTAGGGGGTTAGAACCCCCCCCCCCCCCGAAATGTTGAGGTAAAAATAGAAATTTTTTAGGATAAAAACAAACGTAAATAAAAATATAATGAAAAATGCTCTTATAAAAAAGGAACTGCGCAATAATTCAGTTATTTTGTGTTTCTGGTACTGCATCTACAAAAAGCAAACTGTGCGTTTTTTCCTTCCGTGAGTACATAGCTGCCTTTGTAGGAAGGAAACCACTAGAAGTTTCTAGTTTCTTGGAAAACCACATGGCTAACACTTGACAGCCCTCATCATTGTTGGCCGCCGACCTTCAAACAATGGAAAGTGAAGGTGCCGAACTTACTCTGTGAATATCTTGACCACGTGGGTTACAGTTTGTGTGTTGCCATTTGGTAATGACGTGCTTTTCATCTTCAATAAATTAGTGAATTATTGTGCTTGCTTTAGTTGTAGAGGGACGTACAAGAAAGAGACATAAAGTAAGAAGTAAGTAATATGTTTACATTTTTACGAGTCTTTCCATTATATGTCTAGTCTACATGTCATACAGTTGTGCTAGAGATATCAATGTATAGGCCTAGTATTATATTTTTTGTATTATATTTAATTAGAGCTGGGGTTATGACTATTAATTTTACGAATTTCCTCCGTAGGTTATAAAGATTTGTAATTATATAAAAAAACGTTAATGATGACAATTTTAGTTCTTGGTTTTCGTTGTCCATGACGTGTCCGTTACTTAACTAAATATCACTATAATATTGACGACTCGGAACACTAAGTTTTTTATAAGTAAAAACGTAAAGTTTTACCTTACAGCCTAAACCGGCTTTCACCTATAGAAGGCTTCATCAGAGCCTCTGATGAAGCCTTCTATAGGTGAAAGCCGGTTTAGGCTGTAAGGTAAAACTTTACGTTTTTACTTATAAAAAACTTAGTGTTCCGAGTCGTCAATATTATAGTGATATTTAGACAATTTTAGGGCTTTATTAAGGATGAGAATACTATGTGGTGACCGAAAATTGATCAGTCACACAGAGAGTATGTCTTTAAATGCCTCTTACATGAGTCCAACAGTCCAGAACGATCTTATTCAGATATGTGGAGAAATTATTCAGAAGCAAATTGTCAATGATATAACTGAAGCCAATATGTTCTCCATTTTAGTAGATGAAACTGCAGACATTGCTGGACATGAACAGCTATCTCTCTGTGTACGATATACAAAAAAAGAAGATAATTATTATGTGTCAAAAGAGGACTTCTTAGGCTTTGTTCGTCTTCATCATACTACCGGACAAGATATAGCTAGGAATATAACTTCATATTTGGAAGATCTTGGTTTGGATTGCAAGGGCAAGGCTATGATGGCGCCTCTGTGATGAAAGGATCATTCAAAGGCGTGCAAGCACTAATCAGAAAAGATTATCCAGAAGCTCTGTATGTCCATTGCTGTTCCCACTCGTTAAATCTAGCTTTATGCCACTCGTGCAATTTACAAAGTGTAAGAAACTGTGTTGGTACAGTTAAGACTACGATCACTTTTTTGAAGAGCTCTCCTAAAAGAATGAGTGTATTGCAATCAAATAAATCTGACTCCCAGTGGAAAACTTTAACATCCATGTGCGAGACCATATGGGTTGAAAATCATAGCAGTCTTTTGAAATTCAAGGACCTTTTCAAACCCATTCTCACCACGTTAGAAGATTTAAGCGATGATCCAGACATGGATACCTCATCCAAAGCCTCATCTTTAGTAACAGCTCTGCTTAATGGAGAGTTTGTTCTTAGTCTCTGTTTCTTAGCCAAAGTGTTTTCTTATACCTTGACTTTGTGTAAGGTATTGCAGTCACCTCTCTGTGATTTGAAATCAGCAACTGATCACGTTCAAAATATTGTTGACCTCTTTCAGAATATTCGCATGAATATTGAGTGTGAATTCTCCATTATATACAAGTCTGCAAAATCCTTACTAGCTAATGTTGGCGGGGAAATTACGCTTCCCCGTTTAACTCCATCACAACGTAACCGTTGTAACATACAAACGGAAGACCCAGAAAATTATTTTCGCATCTCTATGGCCATTCGACTTCTCGATGATTTTAACAATCAGCTAAAAATAAGATTTCTTAATCACAAAGAAGTATTTGCAAATTTAAACTCTCTTTTACCATCCGTTTGCTGTAAGCCTACTACTTTTTTAGACACTGAAAGCTTGAAGTTGTACCAAAACAAAGTTAATTTGGATCTGTTACAATCAGAGTTTGACCTATGGAGAATTTTTCGGGAGAAGAGGGATGAGACTGACCGCCCATCCTGTGCTATCGAAGCTTTAGGAGAACGTAACGAGGAGTTTTACCCGAATATCTTCATTCTGTTACAAATATTTTCCACTTTGCCAGTTACCACTTGTACACCTGAACGTACCTTTTCCACATTAAGAAGACTGAAGACCTACTTGAGAAACTCTTGTGGACAGAGTCGCCTCAGTGGATTAGCGTTGATGTCCATGCACAGAAACAGGGACATTTCAACAGATGAAGTCATAAATAAATTTGCATCGAAAAAAGATAGAAGATTGGACTTTGTTTTATAAGTTTGTCTCTTTGAAGATTTTGAGACTGTTGCAATGTATTAATGCCACTACTGTAACAAATTTAATATAAACCTTTTAACAGTAACCTATACTCTGCAAATAAAATTAATGTTTTTGCTAAAAACACGAAAAGACGTACAGCAAACTCGATTATCCGTGTTCTGATTATCCGGTTTGTTGGTTATCTGTGCATCCCCGAGGTTTATTGTATTATTTTATTTCCTTTATTTTCGTCACGGCATTTTGAATAATGTGAACCGCGCGCTTGGAATTCGAGCGGTCTCTCGTCTGCAAGTGACCTGGCGGCATGCTTTGTTCAAGAATTAAACACCAAACAATGTAGGCCGACTGTATAGCAGTTCTTTGTTGCTGTTCTGTGATAACAGTCATGGCTAATTGACGTCTTGTATAGTTTTTGTACCTCAAGTGTTTTACCAACAATAGACGTAAAGAATTTTTATTTCGGCTTACCTTATTGATAACAGTGATAATTGAATGTGTTAAATGTTTGAAATTATTGCATTTTCAAACAGTATTGTATGTTCCCTATCATTAAAAGTTTCGTTGTGCATTAAAAAGCACAAACTCGCATTATCCGTGTTTTTAGCTATCCGTGCGCATTTGTCCGGTGATTAGCCTAGATAATCGAGAGTTTGCTGTACTTTTTTTAATAATATACCTATTTCCAGTGGAAACGCCTGGGCATCTGGGAGGTCTGACTCCTACTCCTAGAAGAATATCCATACTTCCCAAACCTATCGGTAACCAAACAACCCCCCCCGAAAATTTTTTCTAGCTACGGCGTTGTCCAGCGTGGATAGCGATTTGCTTCCTGTGGATCGCTGGGCAGTGTAACTGCACGTGTTTACAGAGGAACGATTCATAGACAGAATTTTCGTCTTTAGGGAATGAACCCTCTGCAAGATGCTGAGGGTCCATGAGTGACTTCGGAGCGCTCCTTCTTTTCCGCGTGTTTGTTCTGTGAAACGTACACTGTAGATTCGCAGCTTTATTCTAAGCAACGCTCAATAGGAAATGTTGAAAATTTTTGTCCACGGTGTACCCTCATACACACTAAACCTGCTCTGATGTTTTAATTACGGACATCATAATATTAAAACTTTGGAAACTTGAGCACTACTTAATGGAGATCAATCATTAACTTATACAAGCCATTAATTTTATGAATAGTTTTTATATATATGTGTACAACGTTATCGGCAATAAAGAAGTAGTTTTTGTTAAAATTCCTTCTCGGGATATTTGGCCGTAGTCCAATGTTTTCTACAAAACCAGACGTTTCGGCAATGCCATCGACTTCCATCATCAGTGAAAATCGAGTGCGATAACGTGAGGTGGTATACGTTAGTGACCACAGTACTGTGGTTAAGGCTGAAGCAGTAAGTAGAAAGAAGTAGTTTCTATGGTAATATTTCATTTCGAAAATGATTTTAAATACTGTATAAATTTTAGAATATGGAAGTCATGTATGGTTCTCCATACCGATATTTATTATTATGACTACCGCAATAAAAAGGCAGGGAACACACACACACACACACAAAATTCGCGTTATTTCTGGCCTCATTCATGTTTATTTTCTTACATTTGCACGCTTTTTAAATGGAAAGTGCCGAAACCCATACCAACATAACGCGTGCAAGCCGAAAAATTGTCCAGCGTGGATAGCGATTTGCTTCCTGTAGATCGCTGGGCAGTGTAACTGCACGTGTTTACAGAGGAACGATTCATAGACAGACTTTTCGTCTTTAGGGAATGAACCCTCTGCAAGATGCTGAGGGTCCATGAGTGACTTCGGAGCGCTCCTTCTTTTCCGCGTGTTTGTTCTATGAAACGTACACTGTAGATTCGCAGCTTTACTCTAAGCAACGCTCAATAGGAAATGTGTTGAAAATTTTTGTCCACGGTGTACCCTCATACACACTAAACCTGCTCTGATGTTTTAATTACGGACATCATAATATTAAAACTTTGGAAACTTGAGCACTACTTAATGGAGAACAATCGTTAACTTATACAAGCCATTAATTTTATGCATATTTTTTATATATATGTGTACAACGTTATCGGCAACAAAGAAGTAGTTTTTGTTAAAATCCCTTCCCGGGATGTTTGGCCGTAGTCCAATGTTTTTTACAAAACCAGACGTTTCGGCAATGCCATCGACTTCCATCATCAGTGAAAATCGAGTGCGATAACGTGAGGTGGTATACGTTAGTGACCACACTACTGTGGTTAAGGCTGAAGCAGTAAGTAGAAAGAAGTAATTTCTATGGTAATATTTCATTTCGAAAATGATTTTAAATATAAATCTTAGAATATGGAAGTCATGTATGGTTCTCCATACCGATATTTTAATATTGTTTTGTTTTTGTTACAGTTGAAAATAAGACATTTTATTTGAAAAAAAAAGTTGTGTACAATTTTCAACATTAATAACATTTCTAGTTTAACTGTACGATTATTTTATTCACTATTAAAAACTATATTCTATCCTAGTCTTGGTCTTTATTCTTACACATGATCTATTGTATTGTAATACATACGCGCTTACGCATGCATCCACGTACATACACGCCAACCATTACTCAGGTAACCCTGAATGTCACACCTGTTGACTTATATATAAAAATTTTTATGAAGAACTTTATAATCAATTTACCGCTTATAATATAGTCACTTACAGTAACCATACAGTAATCATTCTAACGTTAATACACGCGTATGGGAAGACTGTCTTCAGAACCTACTGACTGAACATTTGGTTTGAAGAACAGTGAAATAAATAAATCGAGACTTCGATTGAATGTTTCGAATTTCGCAGTTAATTATCGGAAAACTCTGAACACTGATTACCCTGAAGAGTGTAAAGGCCCCCAAATACCAAGCCACAATGGAGTCATCCATATAGCTTTGCATCACATGTAAGGCTTATAATGTAAAATTATAAAATTATACTGATATCAAGTCGATAAAATTGATTTGTAACGTCTTACGTACCTTGGGCGTTATCAATATAATGATGTTTTATTATATTGATTTGCGATAGATAGTATATATTTATTTGCTTTAATTGATTACTTTCATGCCGTGTTATACGACCATTTAATACTATGTATAACTATTCTGATTCTCATTAACAGATACTTGATATCATTTAGTAGATTAGCGTTATCAATTCATTTACTTTATTTGAGCATATGAAACTCTTAAAATCTATTTATATTCCTTTAAATTTTTAAGTTAATATCTGGGATGTAATTGGTAATAATGAACGCATATATATGATCAACTTAAATTCCTAGTTTATTTATAATTCACAACAAATTATAATTGTACATATGATACGTCGCTGTACCTGAAATACATACATATTTTATAAGAACAAATTCATGTTTCAATATAAGCTGGAAACAAAGAAAACATACATACATATATAAATCAAATAATATAACAATTAATATTCTACTTATTTAATGCGTTCATTAAATCCCAAATAAGCTTTTGTTAACATATTCATTAATTACTTTTTATTCAGATTTATTCATTACGTTTCTTAATAATTTTCAGGGATGAATTCTTTGAAAGAATCAGGTCAGTAGAAGTAACTTAATTAGAAATGATTGAAATAATGGTTACTTGATTATTGAATATCCATTAGTTGTAGACGAAGTCTAATTCCGGTGATGATGATGGCTCGTAGACACATTTCGTCGGATGCTGTTTTATCACAATCACTTAACACTCACTTTTCCGGTCACTCGCGTTGGCGTTTGTTTATGTGAATAATTGAAGTTGAATGATCAATCAAATGTTTCATCTTACGGTGTATGTTGTGTGTTCGTTTTGACGTTAATGTACATGTCTGGTTTCACTTATCGCTGCTTCTTTAAATATTCGTATAATTTATTAATTAGTTCAATATTCCATGTTCATTATGTTGTTAGTAAGGTGTAGTAACACTATATTAAGTTCAACTGTTTAGTATATCGTTTATGTGGTGATATCTGTTCGTGTAACGGTCTGATTGTTCACTTTATATAATTCTCGTCTAAGTCCGTTACGACACACTTCGAAATACACTCTTTAAAAGTTTACTAAGACTTATTATCGTGACGTGAAGATATTACTAAGTCTTTTAAGTTACAGGTTAACGTACTAAGTCGCGTACTCGAGTTAATTCTCCGCACGATTAGTGTACTCTTGTGAACTTAGAATAAAACTAACTCCGAACAATTAGAGTAAACTGTTTGAAATCTGAGTATCAACTGCTTGAAGATTTGAGTAGAAACTGTTTCAAAAATTGAGTATAGACTGTCTCAAAAATTAGATATAGACTCTCAAAAATTAGATATAGACTCTCAAAAATTAGATATAGACTGTCCCTCCACCGTCTTGGACAAATAGTTTTATTAATTCGTCCCTACTCCAAATTTTGTCTCTGGCGCAGTTCACGCCTACTTCATTTCGAGATTGGTCAGTTTTGAATTTTCTAGGAATATTCTGTCCCACCATGTCGAGATTCTACGTCATAGTTCTTCCGATAGGTCTTCCGTTTCTGTTGCTATGGAAACACTCCTCACCACCAATTTTCTCCCTGGCTGAAGGCATCTGATAGGTTCTTAGACGTCCCCCGATTTTGCTCTGACGAACGTTGACCCTTTTCGTAGAAACTACGGCTATTAGACACTTGTCTATCAACCTATTGTCTGAAGCAAACTCTGTGTTTCTCTAGATTGCCATTATCTGTACTTTCGGTCCTCCTGGCGTATTGTTCTATGTTATACCCCTTTTTTGTGGCTATTAGTAATTTTGAACATCTGCTGGCTGGTGAAGTCACCCCAACGTTCCACTCGTAAATTCTGTCTGTCACTTAGACGATAACTCCAGCTGCGTAACATGACTTGAGTTTTTGTCAGATCTATCCTACTGTATGGTTTCTTAAGGTGCAGTGCATACGTTCCATTGTAATATGTAGTTTCACTCGTTTTTGTCGTTTATCGTATACTGACGTAACATGGTCAAACATCTGCCACAATTCTCGGTACGAGTGTGAATGTCCTTGCCTATATTGTTCCAGCTGTAGTGAGCAATAATTCTGGACTACACTTTCCCTGTCATCTTGTGCCACCGATTTCTATAGTTGTATCGAACTTAATGTCTTTCTATTGTCAAGCTAGCGACGCTGTACTGAC
Source organism: Magicicada septendecula (assembly GCA_034769895.1). Taxonomy (NCBI): domain Eukaryota; kingdom Metazoa; phylum Arthropoda; class Insecta; order Hemiptera; family Cicadidae; genus Magicicada; species Magicicada septendecula. The sequence goes on from CM068371.1 coordinate 204,217,618, forward strand.
ATCTTCTCATTACGCTTTATTTATTGCGCCAACTATAAGTCGTTGACACCGCCTCGTGTGAACGTACTCCGTCGAGGTGAAAATTTAAAAAAAAAATTTTAAATTTTTGCTCGTTACAGTGTCCTCAATTTTGATTTGACGATGTGACCTCAAGGAACAACTCAAATCCAAATTCTGCGCCCTGTACGTCGCCTCGCCGTGTTCATCTTCTTCAGGGGAAGGTAATACATGATGACCTACTCTTAAAAGCTTATATTGCAATTGGTACACCCCCTTTTAATTTTAATTGGTTCCCTGAATTTATTGCTAGCTATTTGGGATGGTTGAACGCATTTCACATTATCGTATTTACATATAAATACCCTATCTCTAAATATAAGATAAATCATAAATTCAATGAGCAATTAATTAATTTAATCAATTGGATAAATTTTTCACAAGATATTATCAAACAATCAATTGGTTTAATGTAACCTTTACATGACACTAAGAAATCTTCTATACATACACATTTTGTGCATTACTAATAGTCCTACCAATAAAATCCTTTTTTTTTTTTTTTTTTTTTTTTTAAATGTTATTTAAAATTAGATTAGTAATTAACATATTTGCTACGTTAGTTGCAATTATTTTGATATTTTATACATATACGTAATACATTTTGTTAATGAGTTATCTACTTCATTCTAGTATCATTTACAATCCTAGTCTATTAATTATATACACTCACTTTAATAGAGTTCATTTACGATATAGTTCTTTGAATAATATCACTTATTTGATTTTAAGTGTCCCTTTTTTTCCACTTTGTCCCAATGACTTATTACTATGTGAATCAAGTAATAGCAATTAAAATGTTCTTTGCATTCACTGCAACATTTTATAAAATGTCACTCAAAATGTTAATTTATCCTTATTATCTAACATTTAATTAGTGCTTAATTAACTAAATGCAATTTTATGTTATGTTTGACAATTAGAGTACATAATTTTCTTGGTTAAGCCAGCTTGAATGAAATCAGCGCGTCAATTACCCTAACGCAGATGACTCATCACCATCAGCTAACTTATTATGATATTTTCTTCGATTTCTTCCTCTTCCTTCATCTTCAATTTTCTGGTTCATGGTATTTTTTCATTTGTCTGGCATTAAATTTCCCACGAAGTTTACTTTCGTCATCGCAATCGACGAGTAGATATGTAGCTTCTCCGAGAATTTGATGCACTTTGTATGGTCCGCAGTACAGTTCGCAAAATTTTTCAATCCTTTTCTGGACCGCGTCCGATTGATAATAGGTTCTGATTAACACCTTCTCACCAATTTTGAATTTTGTAATGGTCTTGGTTTCATTACATAACTTCGCTTGTTTTTCCCTCTTCTCTTTCATTTTGACGAATATTTGGTTATGGTCAGTTCCTTTAACTAGAAGTATGTCCTTGTTTATGTATTTTTCCCACGCTCTGGTAGGTTTCTTCCCGAGCTGTGCCTCGTATGGTGTTACTTCTATAGTCTCGTGGTACGTCTCGTTAATATAACTCTCAATGATTGTTACATAACGCGACCACTTTGTGTGTTGGTCACCGACAAAGATCCTAAATAAATTCCCAAGCTGTCTGTTGACTCTTTCAGCCAGATTCGCACAAGGGTTCCTTATTGCAGTAAATCTTGGTTGAATATTTAATTCATTTAACCCGTCTAACCAATTTTTAGAGGTAAATTGCGTTCCGTTGTCTGTGATAATTATTCTAGGAGATCCCAGCTCTTTACAATACTGGTGTATTCTTCTCAATGTAGCTGCGGTCGTTGCCCTTCGAAGTGTGAAAAGTCGCACGTATTTGGTAAAGTTGTCAACCATAACAAACAAATATCTCACTCCAGCGGACGAAAAAGGTAGTGGCCCATAATAGTCGGCGCTCACTAGGTCACCCTTACGTAACGGTATAATGGCTTTCGTTCCTCCGAACAAGTTTTTGTTGCCCGAGTCCTTCTTCCTTTGACAAGTGTCGCAAGTTCGTACGTAATTTTTCACCCTTTTCAACATACCGTCTATGGTAAAATGCTCCTGCAATAATTTAATACATTTCTTAGCTCCGGGATGTCCATACATACGGTGTATTTCAGCAATTATTTCGCCGGACACACTGTTCGGTATGTACAGTTTCCATTCCCTTCTACGTAATCTATACAATTTCTCATCGACGAATCTATAACATTTATTTAATTCCTTATCTAAACACTTTTCCTTAATCTTATCAATAATAGTCTTAAGCTTATCATCTTTAAATTGGTACTTTCCAATATCCATTATGATCTTGCTTACCTTCTTATCCATCTTGATCGTCAGGTGATTAATTAAGTATTCGGACATATTGTCACTAATTTCTTCTAACGTGGCATCTTCTGGGTTTCTGCTTAGGAGATCGGCAATAATATTGTCCTTGCCCTTACAATGGACAATGTCGAATTTGTACTCTTGGATACATAAGATCCAGCGTGTAATCCGCGAGTTGTTTAAATGACATTTATTCATAAAAGTCAGTCCCTTATTATCAGTAATGATAGTTAAAGGTTGCCCTAATATGTATATACGGAACCTTTCAAGACATCGTACGATACTCAAGAGCTCCTTTTCCGTAGTGTAATAATTTCTTTCTGCACCCTTGAATGTCTTGCTAGTAAAAGCTATTACTCCAATTCTTCCTTCCTCATCCAGTTGATATAGTTGCCCGCCATATGCAAAGTTGTTGGCGTCGCACTGCATATAATATCTTTGGTTTATTCGAGGAAACTTCAAGATGACTGTTTCTACGAATAACCTTTTGACTTGCTGAAAACATTCATTTAATTCCTGTGTCCAGGTAAATTTCTGTCCTTTCCGTAATAATTCAAGTAATGGTTTAGTGGTTTCAGCGTATTTATGTGTAAAACGGTTGTAGAAATTTGTCAAACCCAAGAAACCTTTTAATTGCTTTTGGTTCCGAGGTGTTGGGAATTTCATAATGGCATCAATCTTCTCGTCCGTTGCTCGTATTCCTTGTGTAGTTAATCGATATCCAAGGTACGCGATTTCTTGCCTAAAGAATTGCGACTTCTCCAAACTGATAGTTAAATTCGCTCTTCTTAAGTTGGATAATAATAAATCTAAATGTGACAAATGCGTCTCTAGATCTCCTGAATAACATAGGCAATCGTCGACATAAATAATGGTATTTTCTTTAACTTCATCTTCCAATACTGTGTCCAATCCCCTGGTTAATGCAGGAGAACTGGTACTCAGTCCAAATGGCGTAACTGTAAAACGATAACACTTGCCCTCGTACATAAAAGCGGTGAAGTTCCGGCACTCCGGCTTCAGTGGTACTTGCCAGAAACTGCTAGTTAAGTCTACGGTAGATAAATATTTCATCTCGCAACATCTCGCCAAAATGTCGTTTATCGGTGGAGCACCCTCGTAGTCCGGGATAGTCACGCTGTTCACCTTCCTCGCATCCAAACACAATCGTACTCTACCGTCCTTCTTAATTACAGTAACAAGTGGGTTGATATATGCGCTGTTGCATCTCTCAATGACCCCATACCGCAACATTCTCCTAATCTCATCATCTACCTTCCCTTTATATGCTAATGGGACAGGCCATCCTCTCTGGAAGTACGGTGTCCGGTCGGTGACTTGGAACTCGTGAACGTACCCTTCGATTCTTCCGGGACACTCTCTGAATAAACTTCTATTCCTTACCAGAATCTCCCTTAATCTCTCCAACGTTCCTTTATCTCCCGCAGTCGATACCTTCTACTTTCTTGTCAATGTTCCTGATGATCTCTTCTTCTTCTTCTATGTCCACCACTTCTATATGCATCATTGGCACCGTGTACGCCGCTTCGTCAGCCTCTCTTCTTAACTCGACGATCCTTCTTCCCATGTCAATGAGACATCCTGTTTCTTGCAGAAAATTGGTTCCTAATATACAAGGTTTTATTAAATCTGGTATGATGAGGAAAACACATTCATATTTAATTTCTTCGATATGGATATCGCATAATATTTGTTTTCTTATCAACTTTGACTTATTACCAACCGCGCTAACTATTAATGTGTTAGACATCGGTAATATTTCATAAGGTGTTATGTTATGTTTGTTTTGATTAAACCACGATTCGGACAATCCGGCAATAACGGATCCAGTGTCAAGCAACGCTTGTACAGTAACATTATTGTTAAACTTTATATTTATCTCTGGGCACTTAATTATTCGTTGTGGAATCTCTTGATCATCATTACATAATAAATCACTTCGTAAATCTGGTAGGATTATGTTCGTCTGGTAGTCATTCGTTTTATCGGCTATCTCCGTTAATGAGTGAAGGGATTTTTTTTTTCTTCTTCTTCTTGTTGACGGACCCTTTTGGGTTGAGTGCCCGATGCACCGGCAGCCGTGTTTGTAAACTCCATTGTGTTGACTGCGCGTCGGTCCGCATTACGGTGTTGTTGTGTATTTATGGCCGGTCTGTCACCCCAAGCCTTCTTCTGCATTCCATTTACTTTGTTCGGACCGCTTTCACTTTCCTTGTAGGAATTCCTCTTCTCGTTCGCCGACACATAGTTTGACTCTCTACTATTTCTTGGTTGAATCTGTGTATACTCTATGATTAAAGATTCGAAATTTGGGATCGTCACAATTCCTCTTGTGACCACAGCGAGCTGAATCTCGCGCCCAAAGTGACGAGATATCTTACGTATAAGTTGATTGTCAGTCAGAGTAGGTGTTAACTGCCTACTCTCCAACAAGATACGTTCAATATACTGAATAGCAGTAACTGGTCCACGCCAATCAAACCTGCCATACTCCAAATGGTCCCGTATACTATCTTGTCGTTCCTGTCCCCAATATTTCAGTGAGAACGCTTCCTTGAATTCTTCAAAATTTGATATTTGGTTACGTATCACCCGCCACCAAATACCTGCGTCTAATTCCAAATGTCTACCAATCCACTTGATATTGTCAGTGGGGTAGTATAACTCTTGTATTTCAGACAACTCCTTAAGGAATTCCATAGGGAATCTGTCCGTACCATTATATTTAAGGTCATCGAAGTTAGGTCCATTAATTCGGTTTAATATACCACACTCACCTTCCATTAACTGTCTCTGCAGTCTTTCCTGGTTTTCTCTTACTTTAGTCAAATGTCCTTTTAACTCTTCGATCCGCGTCGTCTTTTCTTTTGTAGTCTCGTCCAACTTTTGTTCTGTCGAACGTTGTCTACCATCAACTTCTTCCAACTTCTGTATAATATTACTGTTCGTTCCGTCTTGCTCCTGTTGTTTCTGCCGTATGGTGTCGTGTATCTCGGCCTCGAGTTCTTCGTGCTTCTTATTAGAATCCTTGACGTGAGCATCGAACTTATTATTGATCTTTTTAACGGTCGTCTGGGTAGTGTGCATTGCTGCCATCCATTCTTGACGATCATTTTCTCGTGTTTCCTGTATCTCTACGTACTTCTTATTTGCTTCTTCTCTCAAGTTTCTCACGAGATCATCTTGTTTCTTCTGTAGTTCGTCGACCTTTCCTTCCCAAGCCTGCTGGTATTCACGTATCTCGGACCTTATTTGCATAATCTGTTCCGCTGTTTGACGTTTAATCTCTTCCTTATGCTGGTCGAGTTTTTCATTTTGTTTTTCTAATTTTTCACTAATTAATTTAATATTCTCTTCTTGTTTTCTGCTACTTTCTTCTTGTTTCTTGCTTCGTTCTTCTTGTTTCTCGCTCTGTTGACGGATGAATTCCATCAACATTTGTAGACTTACATCTTCTGGTTTTGATGTCTGTCCTCGCGCCCTATCTTCTGGACTCTCTACAACGCTACTTGGTTCGCTAGGTGTAGTATTCTCTTCTGTATTTACTGTACCTAATTGGTTATTGACGTCGAATTCTACGCTATCGGAATTGCTCGCCATTTTTGCCTTCCTACGCGTAATCATTCAAACTGACTTATAACACTAATACTTATCTTACTTCTATTTCTATAACACTACTTTATCTACTTCTTCTACTGGCTGTTCTTTGCCAAAGCTGTACGTTTTAATAATCTTTGTTACTTTTATGTTTTAACAAGGGTATTTTCTATGGCAAACGATAACAGCCGCAAATTCAAACAGAATCAAAAGATTATTTGCATACAGCCCTAAATTGCAGAGTTCTCAAGACCTATTATTTTTGGTGAAGATCGGTTAAGGGAAAGGGGTAGTTTACCAGCAGCGTTTGTTTATCAAGGGTATTTTCTATGGAAAACGATAACAGCCGCAAATTCAAACAGAATTAAATAATTTTTTGCATACAGCCCTGATTTGTAGAGTGCTCAAGACCTGTTGTTTTTGGTGAAGATCGGTTAAGGGGAAGGGGTAGTTTACCGTCAACGTTTTTTATCAAGGGTAATTTTCTATGACGAACGATAACTGCCGCATATTCAAACAGAATCAAATAATTTTTTGCATACATCACTGAATTGTAAACGACTCAAGGCCTTTTGATTTTGGTGAAGATCGGTTAAGGGGAAGGGGTAGTTTACCAGCAACCTTTTACGTTTTAACAAGAGTAAAGTACTTGAAAATTCATTTAAACATTTTCAAACAATGGTAATTGTTAAAAATAAAATAATTTTGTTGCCAGGCGATAAAATTATAATTTTTTCATTTTAATGTAAATCATGTATAAGAGAAAATATATTGTGCGTGGCAGGCAAGCATATCTCAGTTATGTACTGTTTACGTTTCCATTTTACTATTATGACTACCGCAATAAAAAGGCAGGGAAGACACACACACAAAATTCGCGTTATTTCTGGCCTCATTCATGTTTATTTTCTTACATTTGCACGCTTTTTAAATGGAAAGTGCCGAACCCCTACCAACATAACGCGTGCAAGCCGAAAAAGTGTCCAGCGTGGATAGCGATTTGCTTCCTGTGGATCGCTGGGCAGTGTAACTGCACGTGTTTACAGAGGAACGATTCATAGACCGAATTTTCGTCTTTAGGGAATGAACCCTCTGCAAGATGCTGAGGGTCCATGAGTGACTTCGGAGCGCTCCTTCTTTTCCGCGTGTTTGTTCTGTGAAACGTACACTGTAGATTCGCAGCTTTATTCTAAGCAACGCTCAATAGGAAATGTTGAAAATTTTTGTCCACGGTGTACCCTCATACACACTAAACCTGCTCTGATGTTTTAATTACGGACATCATAATATTAAAACTTTGGAAACTTGAGCACTACTTAATGGAGATCAATCATTAACTTATACAAGCCATTAATTTTATGAATAGTTTTTATATATATGTGTACAACGTTATCGGTAATAAAGAAGTAGTTTTTGTTAAAATTCCTTCTCGGGATATTTGGCCGTAGTCCAATGTTTTCTACAAAACCAGACGTTTCGGCAATGCCATCGACTTCCATCATCAGTGAAAATCGAGTGCGATAACGTGAGGTGGTATACGTTAGTGACCACAGTACTGTGGTTAAGGCTGAAGCAGTAAGTAGAAAGAAGTAGTTTCTATGGTAATATTTCATTTCGAAAATGATTTTAAATACTGTATAAATCTTAGAATATGGAAGTCATGTATGGTTCTCCATACCGATATTTATTATTATGACTACCGCAATAAAAAGGCAGGGAACACACACACACACACTCAAAATTCGCGTTATTTCTGGCCTCATTCATGTTTATTTTCTTACATTTGCACGCTTTTTAAATGGAAAGTGCGGAAACCCATACCAACATAACGCGTGCAAGCCGAAAAATTGTCCAGCGTGGATAGCGATTTGCTTCCTGTAGATCGCTGGGCAGTGTAACTGCACGTGTTTACAGAGGAACGATTCATAGACAGACTTTTCGTCTTTAGGGAATGAACCCTCTGCAAGATGCTGAGGGTCCATGAGTGACTTCGGAGCGCTCCTTCTTTTCCGCGTGTTTGTTCTATGAAACGTACACTGTAGATTCGCAGCTTTACTCTAAGCAACGCTCAATAGGAAATGTGTTGAAAATTTTTGTCCACGGTGTACCCTCATACACACTAAACCTGCTCTGATGTTTTAATTACGGACATCATAATATTAAAACTTTGGAAACTTGAGCACTACTTAATGGAGAACAATCATTAACTTATACAAGCCATTAATTTTATGCATATTTTTTATATATATGTGTACAGCGTTATCGGCAACAAAGAAGTAGTTTTTGTTAAAATCCCTTCCCGGGATGTTTGGCCGTAGTCCAATGTTTTTTACAAAACCAGACGTTTCGGCAATGCCATCGACTTCCATCATCAGTGAAAATCGAGTGCGATAACGTGAGGTGGTATACGTTAGTGACCACACTACTGTGGTTAAGGCTGAAGCAGTAAGTAGAAAGAAGTAATTTCTATGGTAATATTTCATTTCGAAAATGATTTTAAATATAAATCTTAGAATATGGAAGTCATGTATGGTTCTCCATACCGATATTTTAATATTGTTTTGTTTTTGTTACAGTTGAAAATAAGACATTTTATTTGAAAAAAAAAGTTGTGTACAATTTTCAACATTAATAACATTTCTAGTTTAACTGTACGATTATTTTATTCACTATTAAAAACTATATTCTATCCTAGTCTTGGTCTTTATTCTTACACATGATCTATTGTATTGTAATACATACGCGCTTACGCATGCATCCACGTACATACACGCCAACCATTACTCAGGTAACCCTGAATGTCACACCTGTTGACTTATATATAAAAATTTTTATGAAGAACTTTATAATCAATTTACCGCTTATAATATAGTCACTTACAGTAACCATACAGTAATCATTCTAACGTTAATACACGCGTATGGGAAGACTGTCTTCAGAACCTACTGACTGAACATTTGGTTTGAAGAACAGTGAAATAAATAAATCGAGACTTCGATTGAATGTTTCGAATTTCGCAGTTAATTATCGGAAAACTCTGAACACTGATTACCCTGAAGAGTGTAAAGGCCCCCAAATACCAAGCCACAATGGAGTCATCCATATAGCTTTGCATCACATGTAAGGCTTATAATGTAAAATTATAAAATTATACTGATATCAAGTCGATAAAATTGATTTGTAACGTCTTACGTACCTTGGGCGTTATCAATATAATGATGTTTTATTATATTGATTTGCGATAGATAGTATATATTTATTTGCTTTAATTGATTACTTTCATGCCGTGTTATACGACCATTTAATACTATGTATAACTATTCTGATTCTCATTAACAGATACTTGATATATTTAGTAGATTAGCGTTATCAATTCATTTACTTTATTTGAGCATATGAAACTCTTAAAATCTATTTATATTCCTTTAAATTTTTAAGTTAATATCTGGGATGTAATTGGTAATAATGAACGCATATATATGATCAACTTAAATTCCTAGTTTATTTATAATTCACAACAAATTATAATTGTACATATGATACGTCGCTGTACCTGAAATACATACATATTTTATAAGAACAAATTCATGTTTCAATATAAGCTGGAAACAAAGAAAACATACATACATATATAAATCAAATAATATAACAATTAATATTCTACTTATTTAATGCGTTCATTAAATCCCAAATAAGCTTTTGTTAACATATTCATTAATTACTTTTTATTCAGATTTATTCATTACGTTTCTTAATAATTTTCAGGGATGAATTCTTTGAAAGAATCAGGTCAGTAGAAGTAACTTAATTAGAAATGATTGAAATAATGGTTACTTGATTATTGAATATCCATTAGTTGTAGACGAAGTCTAATTCCGGTGATGATGATGGCTCGTAGACACATTTCGTCGGATGCTGTTTTATCACAATCACTTAACACTCACTTTTCCGGTCACTCGCGTTGGCGTTTGTTTATGTGAATAATTGAAGTTGAATGATCAATCAAATGTTTCATCTTACGGTGTATGTTGTGTGTTCGTTTTGACGTTAATGTACATGTCTGGTTTCACTTATCGCTGCTTCTTTAAATATTCGTATAATTTATTAATTAGTTCAATATTCCATGTTCATTATGTTGTTAGTAAGGTGTAGTAACACTATATTAAGTTCAACTGTTTAGTATATCGTTTATGTGGTGATATCTGTTCGTGTAACGGTCTGATTGTTCACTTTATATAATTCTCGTCTAAGTCCGTTACGACACACTTCGAAATACACTCTTTAAAAGTTTACTAAGACTTATTATCGTGACGTGAAGATATTACTAAGTCTTTTAAGTTACAGGTTAACGTACTAAGTCGCGTACTCGAGTTAATTCTCCGCACGATTAGTGTACTCTTGTGAACTTAGAATAAAACTAACTCCGAACAATTAGAGTAAACTGTTTGAAATCTGAGTATCAACTGCTTGAAGATTTGAGTAGAAACTGTTTCAAAAATTGAGTATAGACTGTCTCAAAAATTAGATATAGACTCTCAAAAATTAGATATAGACTGTCCCTCCACCGTCTTGGACAAATAGTTTTATTAATTCGTCCCTACTCAAAATTTTGTCTCTGGCGCAGTTCACGCCTACTTCATTTCGAGATTGGTCAGTTTTGAATATTCTAGGAATATTCTGTCCCACCATGTCGAGATTCTACGTCATAGTTCTTCCGATAGGTCTTCCGTTTCTGTTGCTATGGAAACACTCCTCACCACCAATTTTCTCCCTGGCTGAAGGCATCTGATAGGTTCTTAGACGTCCCCCGATTTTGCTCTGACGAACGTTGACCCTTTTCGTAGAAACTACGGCTATTAGACACTTGTCTATCAACCTATTGTCTGAAGCAAACTCTGTGTTTCTCTAGATTGCCATTATCTGTACTTTCGGTCCTCCTGGCGTATTGTTCTATGTTATACCCCTTTTTTGTGGCTATTAGTAATTTTGAACATCTGCTGGCTGGTGAAGTCACCCCAACGTTCCACTCGTAAATTCTGTCTGTCACTTAGACGATAACTCCAGCTGCGTAACATGACTTGAGTTTTTGTCAGATCTATCCTACTGTATGGTTTCTTAAGGTGCAGTGCATACGTTCCATTGTAATATGTAGTTTCACTCGTTTTTGTCGTTTATCGTATACTGACGTAACATGGTCAAACATCTGCCACAATTCTCGGTACGAGTGTGAATGTCCTTGCCTATATTGTTCCAGCTGTAGTGAGCAATAATTCTGGACTACACTTTCCCTGTCATCTTGTGCCACCGATTTCTATAGTTGTATCGAACTTAATGTCTTTCTATTGTCAAGCTAGCGACGCTGTACTGACATCTTCTCATTACGCTTTATTTATTGCGCCAACTATAAGTCGTTGACACCGCCTCGTGTGAACGTACTCCGTCGAGGTGAAAATTTAAAAAAAAATTTTTAAATTTTTGTTCGTTACAGGCTTGACTCTGAAAGTAGAGTTCGTTGCTTTTACCACATGACCTACTACCAGGACGTTCATAATGTAATGTGACGGTATTAGTTTACAGCACATAATAATTGGAAAGAGCTGAGGGAAACAAACATCAGTCTATTTCTAGTCTTAGGTTATAGAAAAAATGTAGGACTAGAAAGAATATTTTAAAACGTCTAAATAACGTTGGCCCACGTTAGCTTGCATTTCTGCTACTATTTTTAACATATGTAATTAATTTCAAGCTAACTTTTACTTTACAAAAGATAATCAACGTTAGAGTATAAGATAAGATTATAACGGAAATTAATAGGCCATTACTGTGAAACTTATAGCAGCTATGAATATGAAGATACAATTAAGGCATAAAGTATAACAGTTTCCTTTATGTCAGCGGATACTTCCTATGAAGAGGTGAGAATACCTATGGGTTGCTAATGACGTGAACAACAGTTCGTACGTAAGAGAACTATGAAAGGTAACCTACTAAGCCACACGCGCGCGCGTAAACACAAGATCAGTGATTAGCCAAAGCATAAAATGAAGGCCAATGACCTAACGGTAAGATTGGTTACGATGGAAAAAGGTAATACTACCTGCTTGAAATACAAGTGGGAAAATCTTTATATTCTCACGGCTGTTGTTAAGTAATGTGAGAATATAAAGGTTTGGAAAACAAGACGCCAGAGGAAACGCTTGTGTATACTTGTGAATAGAACAGCAATAAAAGAAACGTAACGTATATAGTGCTGTGAAAGAACGAGGCTTAGCCTACCGGAGTAGATGAATACAACACGGATAGTTGAGATGTCCAACGGGAACAGGACACAATTTTTTTGTTAACGCTATATGCTTCTACTGAAATAAAAACAAATTTACAGGTATTAAGAAAATGGGGAGGGGGACGAAGTTATCACAAGAAATCCAGACTGACAAAATTTACAGGCCATATCATGAGACATGATTACTTCATTATGGATACTGTGGAAGGCAAGTGGTTAGGAAGAAAAGACTCAGGAAAACATATTTTGAAGATGTCAAGATACGAGTGAGCTGTAAAAGTTACCTCTAAATGTCTAAATGAATGATCAGCAAAAATTATAATCAAGTAGTTAAAGCGAAAAGCGAAGTATTTATAGAACACGATAATGATGAACCCTACGAATTTATTCGAATAAAATTCGAAAATTAAGCCACAGCTTCAAGGAAACTAAGACAGAATACTTGCTTTAAGTGCACACTGTCAGTACAAATACAGAGGCAAGTGTGACGACCGGACCGGACATAAACCGATTCACGTTTGTTAATGATTCAACGTAGGCGACGCGAACGTAAGCTGCATGCTGATTGCATGATTTACATTTGTACAGCATGATGCTTTCTATGGTACAGTAGCGTGGCAATTTACTGCTAACTTCGAGTTATGTTAATGCTGAAGAAAATAGCATAATGTACACACGGTCCATATCACTACACACGTAAACGAAGTATAGATAATTATACATCGCGCGCGCGCGCGCGTGTGTGTGTGTGATAGCAAGAGTAACATATTCCACGGTAGACCGTTAGTCTCTAGCAATACCCCTACACTCCATACTCCCCATCAAAATAGTACTTTCAAACTTGTCATGTAGGACCGGCTAATTAGGCTTGTAATTTTGCTGACTCGGGTGAGAAGGCAACATCAGGACAACGGCCGCAAATAGGGGAAATCATTACAAGAGTTGGCGCAATATCCCTACATTAGAGATCTAAAAGAAAAGAGAAAGTAAGTATATACTCACCAACGTGATATGTTGTACTATAATTTAGACAAAACAAAAAATTCATTAATGTTTATATATACAAGAGATATCTGTAAATGGTTTATAAACTTTCATTGTCTACTATATAATAACAGAATTAATTTTTATTATAAAGTTAGCATACAGGTACTTAATAAGGTTGTCAAAAGATATATGGAAAACGGAAGGTAGACGTTATGGAAAGATTAGTATTAATTGTAACCTCTGAAATCCAAGCAACAAGGATGTGAATTTTACCTCCTTCTGATGTTCGCAACTCTTCCATAATATGGTGTTAACGCAACGTACGTGACAGCACCTGACTTGTATATTTTATACGTGTAAGGGGATTTCCCAATTTTATAGATGGATTTATTTGTTTATACGATAAAGACGTGTGTATGTGTGCGCCTGCGTGTGTGAATATTAAATTTGGTTTTATTCTTTCTAAATATTTATATTTCCTCACAAATATTCTGTTGTAATTATTATCATTATTATTAATAATAAATAATACTTGTTTTTATTACAATACAGTTTTTTAAATATATTACACTGTATCGACAGTATTAACTGTCATCTTCAAAATACACGAATTAATACAATTTGAAACCAATTGTGTAAAACAGCTGTTTTACCTAGACTAAATTCGGTAGTTTCCCAATATCAACACCGACACTACATTTTCGATGTTCTGAATATGCGACTTTACGATATACCACGATGTGAAGAATCAGAAGTGTACTAATTGTAAATTACTCTATTCCTTAATGTACAGCGAAAATACGTAATGTTTTCATTTGGGAGGTTAGGTAATAATAATTTTTGGTTTTTACTTTACTGTTTAAAGAAATAAAAGCCTTAATTCGACAAATGTGACGTTTAATGTGTATACACAATGCTTGAAAGAGAGCAACATTGAAAAAAGGGAACATAACGTTTAAAACAAAAACCACAGAAAATGTAAAATGAAAAATACAATTATTTCTCAATAGTAAGATTGAGACAAAAAACCAACCTATTAACAAACGAAAACAAGATTTGTTATTCGCTAGGAGGCCAGTGCCATTTATATTGTTCAGTAAAATCTCGAAAACGTTACTGGAAGCGAATTTTGTGCGAAACACAAAATAATGGGAGACGTGTATAGCACCTTGCCGTACTTCGAGTTGGTCGTTTTACCAGTGATCTGCACAAAAACCGAGTATTAGTGAAAAAATCGGTATGGAGAACCATAAATAACTTCCATGTTCCAAGATTTATGTTTAAAATCATTTACTTCAATTCGGATCGATAATTTAATGAAAAAATATTCTCCACCTTCAAGCTATTTTCACTGTTTATAGATATTTTTTTATTATTTTCGAGTCACTTTATCTATAAAAATTAGGTGGGTTATTCTTATAAAGAAACTGAACTACGCAGATAATCATCCCTCCTCCTCAACCGATCACCACCATTAATGATATTTTACACTTTCATATAGTAACAGTTTTATCACGTGTAATTACTAAGGTATCTTATCCTTCAAAATTAAATACTCGTACTTCACTTGATATCTGCAAAATAATTTTCAAAAAATCACCCCTCCCCCTTCAACTACCCTCTCCATTTATAGATATCTCACTTACCATTTTACAGTGGATTAATATGACTTTATTTTCGGTGCACTTATTTATCAAAATTAAGTACTTTGCTCTTGTTAAAACACAAAACAATGTAGGTAAACTACCTTTCCCTTAACCGAACAACCCCATTCTTGATGTTTACACTTTTATTGAGTAATAGTTTCATTATATGTAATTACTAAGGTATCTTACCCAACAAAATGAAGTACTTTATTCGACATCAAAAAATTACTCCCTCCCCCTTTAACTACCCTTTTCGTTTATAGATATTTCCTTTACCTTTCTACAGTGGATTACAGTGGATCCTGAGAAGTGACCTTCTTTTCAGGATACTTTATTTATCAAAATTAAGTACTTTACTAATTTGTTAAAACGTAAAACGTTGCAGGTAAACTACCCCTCCCCCTTAACCGATCTTCACCAAAATCAATAGGCCCTGAGTCCTCTACAACTCGGGACATATGCTAAAAATTATTTGGTTCTGTTTGAATTTGCAGCAGTTATTGTTCGCCATAGAGAAAATTCTACACACAGACACTTTTCGGAAAATGATCGCCCCCGTCTCCCAACTGCATGATATCAGCTACTAGATGTACGCCTTCTGTCGTGAATTAGTAGGTCCAGGTGATGACAACAGAGGCATCGAAACGTCGGCAATCCGGTAGGTACTCAATCGTAAGATATAACTCAGAAACATTAATGTATATTTTCGTGCGTGCAGTCATAGAGGATAGGCACCATTTAGTCATCCGTGTCAGCATTGCCACGTGCCAAAGCAATGTTACATATTGTACGTAAGCGCGCGCGCGCGATATCACATGCTTTTGATTTCACTGCTGGTGGTGTCCGCATATTTTCACGTTGTGCGTGGCGGATATCGTCTGTAGCCGACACACTTGCGACAAGAGTCGGTCGCTCTGTGACATACTGCCCTTCAACGGAACACGTGCGCGCGCATGCTGTTGACAGGACCGCTTGCCGGAAAGAAGTCGGTGTACTACCGAACAGAGATACACACAAGATGTTCACGTATAATAAATAATTGTACGTATGTGCTGGTGTAGGTAGGCCTTCAGTTTAGGATCCAGTCTGACTTGTTCCGTAGTCATCAATCTGCCTGTTGTATATCGATGCTTTCGAGCTAAGTACAGTCAAAACGTATACAAACTCAGGTATTATAGAGCTAGGTGGCCAGAATTGCTTTTTGTTTGGATAGAGGCTGAGTCTACAACGACTTCCTACTCTTCTGCCCTGATTCTTATTCCGCTTCCCAATATATTCCATAATGTGTGTGTGTGGGGGGGGGACGCACATTAACAATGGATACAATTCTACTAACTCGTACGAATGGGTACATGAATATATGGTGTATACCATGAAGATATATTGAAAGGAATGTCTGTACTACACTGGCATTCTGCATTTTATCAAGAAAGGAGTTTTAAAATAGTCAAAAATCAAACATGAAATGGAGTTTAAGGTAAATACAGTTCTAAGATATTTTTCTGCCTACACAAGCCCCAAGATTCTTCCCATACAAAAAATCCAACAGTTTTTGTAGACTCTAGTAAACCTAAAATAGCTTTGGGCAGAAACCACTATCATTATACAGTACACAGTAAAGTCCTGGTAGGTGTGTGTTTGTTCGGGCTGTAAACCGTGCAGCAAGGAAATTAGTGAAGCAAATAAAAACAAAACAAAAACACTCAAAACAAAAAATTGGAGAGAAATCGATTAATATCGTCTGCAGAGCCCTGGTTCAAGTCTGTCGCCGTTACTGTTAATTTTTAATTTCTGGCGTGTGAAGCCGGGATAGATCATCAGCCTTCATCTACAAACTTCTTCCAGCATATGGAATACTTCTCATAAACGAACTACAGTTGTATGCAAAAATATAACTATCCCACTATTACCAGGACCGCATAATTTCCAACTATTTAACTTAATGGATTTTGTAACGATATTCTATTATTATTTTATTATTTGTGTTATTATTTTTATGTATATATTTATATGTTTAAATAAATACAATGCAAGTAGGTTTTCACCTGACGTAAGTCAATATATTGTAAGCGAAACATTCAATTATAATTCAAACAAACCATTGAAGATACAGAATAATTTCTGTGAAACGTACGTCAGGTCAAAATAAACCTGCTTGCAGTGTATTTATTTGAAGATATTACATGGGAGACCTGCAGGAAACTCAACGAGTTACTTACAAAGGAAATGTTTATACATTTATCATATATTTATATTATTTGTGTTATATTGGGCAATATTTATTGTTAATGTTTTATCTAATACTTAATCTAGTATTTAAAGTCTTATCGCTTTCTACATACATTGTTTCATTGTTTACCATTGTTTAACCATCTGCAGTCCTATACTAATACCTAATACATAATATTATTGTATCTGTGTAGCCATCATTAGGTCTATATAATCTACGTAATCATTATAATGGCCGACGGTGCTTCAAGGGGAGGACACCAGGAACTGTGTGGCACGCTTCGCAGATGAGATTCTTCGGGCAAAGAAGATAGATTTGGACAATACAAAATAGAAGAATAACAGGTCAGATATGAACCCTAGGGCTGAAGAACATAAGCCTAGCTCGAAGTAATGTGTCAAACAGTTCCAGGTTAGTGTCCTAGAAGAAGAAATGGAGACGATTTTTTAGTGGGTCGGGTGTAATACCCAAATATCCAAACCCACAGACCCCGGAAGTGTGCACCCTTCCGGACCTTTGCATTGCAAATTTTTCTACCTACCGTCGTAAAAAAAAAAGAAAACAAAAATAAAAAACCGTTCATGTAGTATATTGTAGGGTCCTGATAAATAAATGGAGGCGTTAGACAATTTCTTTATCAACCGCTCTTTTTAACCTGTTTGTGGATGGAATTGTTAGGATTTGGCTTAACAGTGTAAATGGAGGAATCAGAATTGCGGGAAAAATGCTTAAAACTCTGTTGTTTGCAGATGATCAGATTTTATTGGCCACAAATGAAGATGAAGTGCAAAGGATGGTCCACTCCTTAAATAACATTGCGAAACAATTTAATATGGAAATATCTGACAAGAAAACAAAATGTATGGCTTTTAAATGAACATGGTCGGTTAGATCTAAAATTGTTTTGGGTAGAAAAATTATAGAACAAGTTTCACAATTTAACTATTTAGGCTGTAAGCTCTCATATAAAAATGAAGAAGATATTAATGGGAAAATTAATGAATTCAACCAGATATCAGGAACTCTTCAACGTGCTCTAAAACACAAGGCAAGGGAAGAATTGCGGGGTATAATAAAATTATACGAATCCATGGCAGTTCCTACCCTTACTTATGGCTCAGAAACGTGGACAACGTCTGCTAGACAAATATTAAGAATTTAGGCTACAGAAATGAAATGTTTGCGTTCCATAACTGTGTACACAAAATTATATATGAAAAGAAACAATCAGATAAGACAGGAACTGAAAGTTGAAGAAGTAAACGGACTCATCAGTAAGTACAGAGAAAGCTGGAAACAACAGATTAGCAGAACTAGAAACATGTTGGGCAGTGACACATTCTCCAAGGTAGCCTGATTGTATCAGCCGAAAGAGAAATGAAGCATGGGAAGACCCAAGAAGAGACGGTCCGACCAGTTTGGAACCGAAACAGACTAAACAGTCTAAGCTGTGAAGAACAAAAAGTCCAGATAAATAAATAAATTTAAAAAACAACTATTTCAAGACATTTGTCGGTCTTGTCTTTCAGTTCCTAAATGAACTGGGAAAACGATCACCAGCCGAAGAAGTCGATATTTTGTGAAACCCCTCACAAACGATTCTGGTAGACCTACCATTGCCTTCAAACAAGGCCGTTTCTTCAAAAGAAACAAACATGTTTTATTTCTTCTTGAATACCACTACAGAAAGTGACGTGAAACGTAACCATGCAATGCCAAATACTGTAACATGTGACACTTCTTCCGTACTATTTTACTTGCAAGTATTCACTGTTATCGCGGCGACGTTGCATCAGGCACGACAACAGATGGTCTTGTCGTTACTGCACATCTGTATGCAACATTTCATCACAGAATTTCTCTTCGTTGTTTCTGTCTTCGTTTTTACTACGTGTTTCCAAATAAAAGTTAGTTGTTACGTAATGTTCTATTTTGTATATTCATGGGATTTCGTAAAGCTAAGCGTTACCTACACGAAGAACAAAACGGTTAAACATAATATCTGTCCTCATTGCTGTAACAGATGTGTTTGTGTATGCCAGCCAGTATATATATCTATGACAATTTCTGTGAAAGTTTAAAAATCGCTGTCGTTAGCCATTATTGCCATTGCGAATTTCACCCTCCTCCATACCGCTTTTTCTGCAAGGAGCATATTCGGCATTTGTTACACTCCTAATGTGATACTGGTAGTCTATTTGTAGCTACGAGGAGCACTCTTCCAAACATTGCGACTAATATGAGCGTACCTAATTCAACTCCTAATAAACAAAATCTCTTCCTATCAGTTTGAGGTATGTCTCACGATAACTTTAAAAGCATCGACCGATTTCGTAAAAATTGGCACGCGTATTCACACTTTTATCCTACAGAACTCTAATTTTTTGAGATTGATCCCCAAAAAAAATATGGGGGGCGAGAGGCTAAAATGTGAGGGGTCAAAATTGTGACAAAAATCGCAAAAGCCCGTGTGGAGTATCAAATTAAAGGAAACTTTAATCGCAGTCTGAATATAGTGTTCATTTTTTTTAATTTCAATATTTTTGGACGTCAGGGCCCAAAAAGTAGTTCTAGAATCTATAAGTCCACTGAAAAATAATAAGGCACCAGGCATAGATAACATACCAGGAGAACTTCTAAAAGCGGAAGATAACGAGTTGCTTGAGGTACTGTGCATCCTGGTTGCAGATATATGGAAAGAGTAGAAAATGCCGAAAGATTGGCATAAATCATTTATCTGTCCGATATTCAAAAAAAAAAGGGGGGACAAACTGAAACTGGTATGTAAGAACTAACAAAGTATTCACTCCTCTGTACCACATACAAAGTATTCACGACGATATACCAAAAAAGATTAATTCCGCTGGCAGAAACAACTATTGGAGAATACCAGTCAAGTTTTAGAACAGGAAGATCAACAACGGAACAACTATTCACCGTCACACAAATCCTGAATAAGTGCTGGGAGTTTGATAGGGATGTGTGTTCGTTGTACGTGGATTTCCGTCAGGCATATGACAGTATATTGAGAAACAAATTGTACCATATAATGCTAGGATTTGGAATACCAACAAAACTGGTCAATCTAACAAAAATGACTGTGACAAAAACGCTAGCACAGGTGAGAATACAAAATGAACTCACCTAAACATTTGAACTCACCCAGGATCTAAAACAAGCGATGGGCTGGCCCCTCTCCTCTTTAACCTATTTTAGTATATGCCATAAGAAAAATGAGTGTAGATCGCTCAGAATACTTTATCATAAGTTAGTACAAACAGCAGCATATGCGGACGATATAGCCATTATAACCCGATCAAGTGCGGTTGCAAAGGAGATATACTTAAACCTAAAAATAAGTATAAAAGAGGTAGGACTATCAATAAATGCGGATAAAACCAAAATGATAAGTTAGACAAGGTCTACCCGATCCAGGTAAAATTTTATTATAGAAGAAGACTGAACAGAAGCAGTCAGAAGTTTCACTTGCCTAGGAGCGACGATATCTGAAGATGGGAATGAAGAGGCAGAGATAAGGAGAAGGCTAACTCTAGCCAACAAGGCCTACTTTGCGCTTATCACCACCTTAAAGTCAAGAGTTATTCATAGGCGGACAAAAATGCGCATTACAAAACTATCATAGGACCCATCCTGTGCTATGGAGTATTAGCACAAAGAGCAATTGAACACTTGAAGATACTTGAAAGGAAGCTCCTGAGACGGATCCTGGGCCCCATATATAGAAATGGGGAATGTAGGACACGGCATTATGATGAGATATATTGTCACTTCAACGAACCAACGGTAAAAGTGTACGTAAAACTGAGGAGGCTGCAATGGGCTGGCCATGTCGTAAGGACGGATGACAAACGAACGCCTAAAAAAGTCCTTGTGGGTAGTATGGATGGCAAAAGTGGAGGCGGAGATTGGTGGAGGCCAGGGCCCGACTTGGGCTGTAGCGCCATAGGAGGAGGAGGATGGCAAAAGACCAAAAAGCTGTCCAAGGAAAAGATGGGAAGATGCTATCGCTGTGGATGCAAGAGAGATGTGAGGATGGAAGTCCTTTGCTACTGATAGAGAGAGGTGGAGGGTCAGGATAGATGAGGTCAAGGGTCGACTTCGGGCTGTAGCGCTAGGAGGAGGAGGAGGAGGAGGCCCAAAAAGTGGGTGCAATTTTGATAAAAACGGAAAAATTCATGTGACCTGTAAAATTATAAGGATTTTAACTAAAAACTAAATGCAGTGTTAATTTTTAGAAATCTCAAAATTTTGGGATGCCAAGGTTCAAACTGTGGGGCAAAAGTTTGATATAATTATGGGATAACATGTGGAAAATCAAATTAAAGAGAATTTTAACCGAAGGCTGAATATAGTGTTCAGTTTTAGAAATTTCAAAATTTTGAACCCCAGTGCCAAAAATTGGATAAGAAATTTGAAAAAATTGTCAAAATTAATCCGGATAGCAGTCTAAAGAGAATATTTTAACACAAATCCGATTGTTTGGAATTTTTAGTGTTTATGTGTGATTGCTCTACAATTATTGTTACTTTATTAGACAAAAAAATAGTAGGGTAATCAGGATTTTCGTAATTTTTCTAATAACTGTACAGTTACCTAATACCAAAATATATCCAATAATAAATGTACTCAATAAATGTTCAGAATTATCAGCGCAGCGAGTTGTGCAGCTCACGGAGTACACTAGTATTATTTATATTTTGTAATTAAATACTTTACAAGTATTTTAATCTCTAAACATCATATTTATATTATTAATACAAATAATGATGTTATGCTACTTAAAATTTACCAATTATATATTATGGATTACTTTGATCTCAAAGGCGGCCATAACGTTTACAGCTGTCTAACCAATTCCATTTCAGAGTTCGTTAAAATTGAAATAAAGAAACAAAACTCAATTTCTATTGTCACAGAAACGAATACATTTTTAACCTACTCGTTGTTAGAAATGTTCCACGGGTAAATATAATTGCTTTCTATGTATTCCATTTTCTCAAAACGTGACTTGTCTATGAATACGTTATCTTCAGGTTCCACATCCGCATAGACCTTAAGATGAGAAAATCCTCGAAATGGCTTGTTCCAGGAATACAGACCGTAGTAGAAACAGAATTCGGTCTCTCTCTGAGACTGTAATTTTAAACATCTAATCAGAATAATTTACGACGACCTTACGAAATTATGTATATTACATCTTACATTTCATCACTGCCCCAACAGAAAAGTCATAGCATGGTTGTATCTATCTTATGGCACACCGAAAGTGTAAGGTTTCAGATACCGAAAGAGGCACCCAAGTGGTGTTTAAGTAACATGGGAAAATGATTTAATTTATTTCTTTGTAAGAAGTACAAAATTTAATCCACTTTATACGAAAAATTTGGTTTCTATGTAAGGTGTACCTTACCATATCACACAAACAAAATAAGTAAACAGAATTGTATACGCTAACTTAGAAACGGCCTCTTAAGGGTAGATAAGGTATAGGCCAATATAAACAATATTTATGTATATCCCGTAAATGTAAACAATATTCGTACGGGCACAATATAATTTATAGATTTTCAAGCAATATGGGAAGTTCATTTTGAACGGTTTGATTGAAAACGTTTCTCCATCAGCAGAGCAATGATTGTTAGACAACACTAATCAGGTAAATACAATTTTCAAAACTTTGACACGCTAAATTATTACTGTTTCTTGTATAGTAAATAATAATATTGCTTTATGTTATTTAATACTGTAATTACATTATATAACTGGCCAATAATGTTAAAATTAACTATTGTAATCGTATTCTGCGACATATCGTTATAAGTTGTTGAAGTATGGTAGGTGTATATACGCGCGTTCGTGTACAGTCTGCAGAATGATAAGTCATTATAGCACATAAGAAGCCTCTTCTCGTTCATGTTCCAGCATACG
Organism: Magicicada septendecula; assembly: GCA_034769895.1. Lineage (NCBI taxonomy): Eukaryota > Metazoa > Arthropoda > Insecta > Hemiptera > Cicadidae > Magicicada > Magicicada septendecula. The sequence continues at coordinate 204,240,664 of CM068371.1, forward strand.
TCTCTGTATGTACATTATTACTGTGGTTAACTGACGAAGACCGTGTCAGTTAGCGAATCGTTTTGCACACTGAAGATGGCCCCAGAATAGAGGCCGTTAGTAACAACAGGATTGGACCACGGCCCAGTAGCCCGGCGTATAATCAGTTTCCAACATTCTTTTCATTCTTTTGTTTAGTACTTAGTAAACACTAACTTGCTGTTTTGTCGAACGTTTGTTTTCACGCATCCGTCTTACAGGTTAGTTATAATGATGTAATGACGTATTAGTTCTAATTTCTAATCCGTTGTTTTAGTCTGCCCGGCATATTGTACGCAGAGACCAAACACATTGTCATTGGCTGAGCTTGTTTTTATGTTGTTGGGCAAACCACAGGTGGAAACCGTAAATTGAGTACAGACAATCGTTTGTGTTAGCAGCGAAATAACTGTTTTATCATACAGAATACAGACAATTAATTTCTTTTTATCGTTTATGACAGTTCCCGTGCGAAACTGACTGTCATTGCTCTAAACAATCGTTTTCATTCAAGTCTAGTCTTTCTCGTTCTTTCAAAACATACTTTCTCCTTGCCTAAGACGACCGCTAACGTTTCAAGATTAACGCATCATTCAAGTAACACGATTCTATACGTTCGTCATTTCCAGTGTTCTCAAATCATCAATACGAAGTCCATCCACAATTATCAGATTCTGTAGTTTTCACAGCCTTATGAATTTATTTAATAGTAACATTTCTTTGTAGTTTACACTTTTGAACTATGTATAATTGCTGAATTCTATTTGCCAGCAAAAAGAAAATTATTGTTAATCGATATTACGAAAAAACAATTAATTGTTGTCAGTACGACGAACATTTGTAAATAGCAGGTTTGTTTCCCAATTACGCTTTGTGTCATAACGTTAAACAGCGCGCAAGAGGAACAGCTGATGCGTACGTTATACGGCAGAAGTGAAAGCTGAAAAGCAATAAATAAAATTAATCCCATTTAACGTGACTTATGCGCCGGCCTATGTGGAATAGACAGAGAAAGCCGAGCCGGCACACACACTTTCCTATACGCTGAGATTTAAGCGTTCATTTTAATTTAGTTATACGGTACGTTGCCATTGTCTGTAACCGGATTCTACAATAGGACAGCACTTCGCTGCAATTACGCTAAGGGCAATTCACCGCTTTATCCTCTCCCTAATGTTAAATTAAGTTTAATTTAAGTGAACCTGGAATACGACCAGTAAGCTCCCTGAGTTGCAGAACTCGCTCAATATTTTGAAAGTAATACGATTAGATTATATGTACACGATGTACGATTACGATTATTAGATATGTATAGTAGATTACACACACACACACACACACACACACACACACACACACACACTGTAACAAAACAAATTTTTCCTTGTCGTTTCGTTACAAATTCACTTTGGGGTCGTCTTCGGTTTTAACGATATAGTTTGCTCGTGTCGCTCTTTAATAAGCCCCACTGTTGTAGGCGCCAATTTTGTAACAAAACAAATTTTTCGGGTTTGATTATATAATAAGCCACACGTCGATAGCGTCAATTTTGTAACATCTCGTAAATTCGAGTTCGGAGTTACAAAAATTATAATATAACTTGGTAAAAAAATTTTGTTTGAAAATAACAAAATTTTTTTTTTATTATTTATTAATTATTAATTATTTATTTATTTATTTGTCCCTAATTCCTTTAATTACTAATTTATTTGATTTATTATGTTAGAATAACAATAATTGTTTTCCAACGTTAAATAGATTATAAAATGTAATAATCGATTAGTGGTTTTCAGTTATTCAGTGATTATACTCCTTCGCAATGTTCTTCTCTTCTTTTGTGGGAGTCCAGGTTTCAAATATTACCTGAAATTCCTCTATATATATTTTTACCAAGAAATAAAACTCAAAATTATAATATTAAATGAATTTATTAAATTTATAGCAATTAATCGACTTTGAATCGATCTGCTAATCCACATCTCGCAAACTCATATCTCAGGGCAAATTGGTTTCGTTATATAAATTATTAATATTAAATTACAGGTTCTTTTAGCTGTTATTTAAATAGTCAGGGAAAGGGTAACGCTGAAAAGTACAACACTTACAATAAAAAAGTTCTTAATTATAAAAATATAAATAATGTTTAATATAAAAATGTTAATAAATTAGATTTCTCGAACCAACAAATCTGGGCGAAGGTTGACGTCATCACAGCTGGCTGGACTGATCCGTTTCAAACCAAGATGGCCGCTTCCTTGCTGCGTATGTACGAGAAGTCTTCACGACGAAATTCCTTCAAATAAATGTTGATTCTTTATGTGCTCCTCATCCAAGCAGTGGTGATTAATTTCTCTTCACAACAGTGTAATTATCCTGGATTAGTGATCAATTGTTTGGCTCGGCAATCAGTGTTCAAATGTGTTCTTGTTCCAATAGTTCATAAGGTTTTACAATGGCAAATTGCGTATCGATAAAATTCTGAATTAACGTTTATATTGTTCTAATATCTGGGTTACGCCTTCCAATCTTCATAAATAGATTAATTTGATTTATTTCATTTGAACTCAATGTTGATGACTCATATTTTTAAATTTCTCTTTTTTATTTTTATAGGTTTAGTTCGTATCCAAAATTATATCTTCTATCTTTTTTTATTTTTTAATTTGTGTGAGATCGTTCCGATGTGTTCATCTCAACGTTTAACAATCAACTAACTCTCTTTCTTCTTCATACAAAAGGTCCTGGCTGATTTAATATTAAATTCACATTGTTTTAATCAGCTGACACTTCAGCCTTAATTATATGTTAAACTAAATAATTGACTTTTACATTATATGATTAATTACATTTTGCTTATTATTTATTCTTATTAAATACTAATTACATAATCAATTTCCTTATTTAATTCTGCGTTATTTAATACCACACATGATATACTTTATAGTATTTTGTAACTTAAAAGGTCATATTTACAGTATATCTGGTTGTAGGCTTTAGCTACTTTACTTCCTGCCACATTAAATGGTTTACAATTTCTGTTAGATTCTAATTATCTAATTATCATTGAACAAGATCATTGATTGAATTATAATGGTTTGTTTTCTTTAATTCTCAGTAATTTTATAATTTGGTTAACTAATTTGAATATTATCTTCAATTTAGGCTTTTCCTTAGATTCCAGTGTTATTACACTTGCATTTTTTCTAATAATATTTTATACATTCCTTCAATACCTTCACAAAGTGTTGTTACAGTTATTATACATGGTTACTGATTTACATTAAACAATTTTCATCAATTTAATTAATTTCATTAACTTATTTACTAATTATAAGGTTGGTGATGTGTACCATTTGGCCTATATTTTATGTTAGTTCAATTACAAATCTTATTATTATTTCAGCTTGCTAATACCCTTTCTGACATACAATTCTTATAAAATCTTAACTAAATTTCCCTTACTTAATTACAATAATGTTTATCATTAATTGATATCATTAAAGCACAATAAAGATATTATATAAAAAAATAGGCTCAATCTCAAGCATTCAAGCCTTGAGTTTAATGAACTGTTAACATCAACAAAACACATCTGTTTTTTATATAAATAGTTTATTCAAATTAATTTGTATGCAGTCTTTTGCTGTTTTTGTTTTAGTTTAGGGATTTACCCTTGTTCACTTCACTATTTACTGCATTCTCTTATCTTATTTCTAGTCATTTTATCTAGTCTTGTAAGATAAAGAATATCACTTAAATGGGATCATCATTAGTTACTTTTCATCATAAAAATAAATTGCACTCGTCCACTGTTAATCATATATCTAGAAACTTTACTTACACCTACTTTACATTTATTCTTATTTTATTGTATTGTACTTTTCTTATTGACATTTCATCTTTTTGGGGGGTTTCTATTTTTATAATATGTGGTTGTTTTTTCCAATAGTTATCCTTTTATTATGGAGGTTTGTTTATCCGTGGTATTTCCTTACATGCTCCTATTCTACCTGGGTATAATTACTCTATACATTGGATTATCACTATTTTCCTATAATTTATTATATATTGGATGGTTGTTTTTAATTCACTTTATTTCTTCGAAACTATGATTTCAATTTACTGTGGTCCTTGATTAATTTTTATAGTAATTTTCCTTTAAGTCATTTTATTTTTATTCTATTCTTGATTTTTTTTTTTAAATTATAACAAGGTGGATTTTCTGTCACACTACAACACACACACACACACACACATCAAAAATAAAATATACATAACTGATAGCTACATGCAAAGTTTTTTTGTAAACATAGCTTATAAATAGGTCTATTTGAAGGCGGTCAAGATTTGTAAAGGCTGTTAACAGACACTAATTTTGTCGGATTACTAAAGATACCGAGTTCGTATTTTGAACAAAATTCCTCATAATTTTATGCCCCACATAGACTTTGAAAGTTTTTTCATAATTTTTACTTACTTCCACTTTTGGCCTGTGGTGCCCCTAAAGTAAAGAAGTTTTTCAAAGTAAACAATACATTCGTATTTAACTAAACATTACCCCAATGTTTGATAATCGGAATAGGATTTTACAATTTTTCCAAAGTGTTGAACTTTTTAGAGGTCCTGGTCCTCTAAAAGTTGAAAAGTATTTTATCTAATTACAAATTAATTTCTGTCTATACTTGTACATACTGGTTTTAACATTATATAGTCTTGTACAATTGTATATGTACAAACACGTATATACTCGTATTATATGTGCAAATACCACCCACCTACCCCACATGGCTTTGTGCGATTTTTTTAAAACTTTGCCCTTCACATTTTTGCCTGTCTCCCTATTTTGGGTGGGGGGGGAGATCAATCTCAAAAACAATGGGGTCTGTAGCGTAAACGCGTGGACATGCTAAGTCTTACGAAAATCTGTTGATGCGTTCAAAAGATACCGTAAGACAACCTGTGAACTAATAGACTGGTAGACAAATAGACAAACAAATGCTAGACGGCCAAGTTACAATGGGAACTCTTTTTTTTCTTCAATAAATAATACTGCTGGAATTGTGAAGGTGACATGTTTGGATAAGCCAGCCTAACCTTCCTACGAAGTTGAGAATACTTCCTCATAAATATTAAAATTGCTGCTGATAATGATAACCAGCAGCACGATTATAGTTAGACCTATGACAGAATGCAGATGGCTTAAAGCCATCATAATCAGCATCATCCTGTCATGAACCTCAAATGACAGGATGAAATGACAGGATGTCACACGACGCCTGATTAGTAGGCTTTCTTGGCCTATCTATAGTGATGTAGGCCTATACCCAATGCAGTGAGTCTCCTCAGCGGATCACGTCTAGTGAATGGGACGGACGATCCCAGATCTTTTATCACTTTTACCGCACTTCCCAGAGTATTCTTTTACCTCCCAACTTGTCTTGGGTAGAATTACAGTCTTTAAACTATCCTATTAAGATTGTTTTGACCAACTATTGTTCTTATAGACACTACCAACCAGATTCTGACACTATTAGACTATTCGAGTATTAGTGGCCTTCTTTCATTTCTAAATTTCTTTCTTAGCGAGTAACATCTTGCTAAACAGCGTAGGTGTACTGGCCCCGGGTAATAGTATCCAGACACCGGTTACTGCGGTTACAAGTAAAAAGCGAAGAAGATCTCAACAGCGAAAGAGGATTATGTTCCTAACAGCGGGGGAGTAAAAGGAACCTTTCATACGAAGATTGGCCTGCGAGTGAAACCTCAGGTCTCATGTCTAAAAGTTTTAAGGTGCTTGTCACCCCCGCCCTATCAGACTTGCTCTAGGCTTATAAGATGCTGGTAGTGGTTTTAGAAGATAAGGGGGCATATACTACATAATCTTTTAATTACTTTTTTTTTTGATACTCTGTATCCTTCCAAACCTACGTTTACAGGCACTTGATCCATTAATTTCTTCCTTCGCTTGCGTTTCTTCTGACTCCTTGACACTTATACCTTTTATAGGTTGCATCTACCTTTTCCTCTTATTCCATAAACGTATCATTATTTGCTTAATCAAATCCCCCATCATCAATGTCCCTCCTGATGAGGCTCTTCCACTCTATTATTTCCCATACGTAGTCTCTTAAACAGTGTTTCAAATATTTTAATAATTTCTTGTTTTCCTTTCTGATTCAGAACCACAATACCTTACCTAAAGTCGTACAGAGCCAGTTTCTACACCAAAGACATTCCGAGGTCTTTCATTGTTTTGAATCTAATGCGTTTTTAGGTAAACCATTTTCATAAAAGTTATTTTTCCTGTTCCATCCTTAAATGTCTTCAATGAATTGTCAACCCAATGAGACGCTGCTATCCAAGTACGTATTTAAAAGTCTTTACACTTCTCTATGTCACACCTTCTAGTTGAATACTCTGTCGTTTTGCCTATACTCTAATCACTGTCACTTCTGTTGCTGTTGACAGCGATTATGGTACGGACTGTAAAAATCATCAACAGCGGTCAGAGGTGCGCCCCTGGAGGGGGGGGGGTTGAAAACTTAGGAACAAGGTACACAATTTTGGTTTTTATCGTTCTTTTCTCTACAAGCAGGGCTATTTCCTGGAGTAATGATAATACGCAATTTATAGGGATTCAATGTTGCAAGAACAGGGAAAATTATCCTTGCTTCATAGAATTTCTTTCATGTACGTTTCACCTACAATGCTGTCTATAATGCACCACCTATAATGCCGAAAAGAACTCTTCATACTCATATTGCACGAGTCCAATCTTTGTAAGAATTATGAATAAAAATCATGTAGGCACAGGCATATTAATGCATATGCTTACTAAATAATTTAAATTATTATTAAAGTAGTTGTTGACGTTATTGAGGTAATAATACTACAATAAACAATAATATGATCAGATATGAAGCAGTCGCTCACGTTGTAGCTGGGACAAGGCGGGAACAGTGTAATACACGTGAGTAGAATAAGGCTACAGTTGAAAAATATTAAGCTGCTCCCTGAATGACCAGTCCAGTGCGTAAGTTATGTTTCGATTTCGAGACGACTAAACAGTACAGATGGACGTTTTGTAAGACGAAACAAACAATAAATACAATATAGGAACCACACAAACATTCCACCGAGTTATAAAATGTTTAACGTTTAGTACTGCAACTATTTTATACACAGTGTTAGACTATTTTGTAATCACCTAGTCGAACCTAGACATTAACAAAATTGTAAATTTTGGAGTAAGTAATACTTTGTGTACGTACTTTGTGACATGATTCAGGAAAAACGCAGTAATATATAGTCAACAGTGCACTGGTATCTTCATTTGTTTGAATAACTAACATCAATAACAGGCTTTAACGTGAAATGCCTCTGTGTGTGTGTGTGTGTGTGTGTGTGTGTGTGTGTGTGTGTGTGTGTGTGTGTGTGTGTGTGTGTGTGTGTGTGTGTGTGTGTGTGTGTGTGTGTGTGTGTGTGTGTGTGTGTGTGTGTGTGTGTGTGTGTGTGTGTGTGTGTGTGTGTGTGTGTGTGTGTGTGTGTGTGTGTGTGTGTGTGTGTGTGTGTGTGTGTGTGTGTGTGTGTGTGTGTGTGTGTGTGTGTGTGTGTGTGTGTGTGTGTGTGTGTGTGTGTGTGTGTGTGTGTGTGTGTGTGTGTGTGTGTGTGTGTGTGTGTCGTTCTTGCTGTTAAAGCAAGCAAATGTAGATTAGCCATAAAGAACAGGAGAGAGAGTATTAATGCATCAGTTAGACTAAAACTATTTAAGTAATATAGCACATAACTACTTAAATATATATAACACATAACTACCCAATTACAAATATTTATCTCATTTCTTCCCCCCCACACTCATGTTTTCTTCACTGTCTTCACTGATAGTATCCCCTCCTATATTAATATTAATATATTAATATTAATTTCTAAACGATCTGTTACATTATCCACTCTTTGGTCCAATCTCACGTAATCTTTTCTATTTTCATGACATGATCACATCATGATGTCCAGTCTGTAGGAGAAATACACTAAAATTCCTTTTTTGGTAAGTTTACACTTTTGCTAAGTTTATTTTTCCTTTAACACTGTCTACGAAAAAATGCACGTTTCTTCTTTTAACACGCTCCTTCTCGACGGCCCAAATCATTTCTATAGGACTGAGATCTGGGTGAGAGCGTAGAAGTCGTAAATCGGAATGTCTATTGTTTGACAAAATAGTATCTACTTTAAAGGTTTTGTATTTTGGTATATTTTGTTTAATTAGTCGGTAGAGTTAATCCGTAGTTTAATTTCACTAACCAGTTAATCATAGCTGCCTTCTTTGTCAATGATGTTGGAGGTGGATTTATTTGTACATTACGGTAGGAGGCATTATCTGTTTCTATGACACTGTTTTTACTCGAGTTCGGAATAAGCATTTCAGTCACCCACTTTTCATAATTTTTATATTTTTTAACCCATTTTCACCCCCAGTACGTACTACAACTACACGCTGTCCTTTTTTTCTATTTGTATCGGCCATCTGGGGACCACATGCCAATTTCAATTCTTTATTCCTTGTTCTTTTCTTTTTCTCCAATATTCTTTCATCTTTTCACTATGTCTCTTCTTCCTGTCTTCAGCCACTTTGAATCTGCGTTTTTCTCTTTCCTACTCTGAACTCCTTCCATTTTTAACACTTTTGCCTGAAAAACTTCTCTTTCAATTGCTTCTTCTGCGTTTATATTATTTTTTTCTAAACCCTTTGTGACTTCTTTAATCCAACTTGATGTTGACTTCTTTCCCCACAGATATCTGAAGATCTGTTTTGATAACCTATTGTCGTCCATTCTATATAAACGTCCAAAAAATACTAGTCTTCATTTTTTTTCTCACTGTTTCTCTTATATTTTCTATAGCTGTCCTTTGTTTATTGGAATTTTCAGCCACTTTCGTCATTGCCTGTCCACGTTTTTGTAACTGACGTTGAACTATGAAAATATGTTTCGGCTGTGTATACTGTGGGCGGCCGTTGTTCTCTGTATTGCCATAATTTTCTTATATAGCAACTCTTAAGTTTCTAATGTCGTGTTTTCTATTAATAGTTTCCTACTGCTTCTGATACGTTTCCAATGAAATTCCATTTGACGAATAGTGTGTCTCAGATTGGATGCACTACCATTTTAATTAATTTGTTCTTTAAAATTTTTGAAATAACTTTGAATGTTGGTCTTTTCCATTCTATGGATTGACATTCGTGAATAATTAGTCCAATAGTACCCTTACCGAAATCCGTTTTTATTTCCTTTGTGGAGCGTTTTTTATGTGGAGTGCTGAAAGATTTTATATCACCTACGATTATGGCTCTTTAATAATTCTAAAAACACTACTTAGAGACATACCGCACACCTGAGCTACCCATTCCCGTAACTTTCTATTTCATATTTCCTTATCTTCCGACTTAATAAACTTGTACACGTTATAAATTGTTTTCCAACTCTGACTATGTATGACTTTCCTTTGCACTTAAGTCGACGGCGATCCAGACTGATCCATTTCATCTATAAGCCAGAATTACAGTAATAAACTAAACGCTACGCTTTTTATAAAAACTGGTGTTCTTTTAAAAAGTACGAACACAATAATCTCCACGGTTTCACGGTGAAAACTTAGCTATGTTTCTATGCTGACGCATGCGCATTACATATCATGCGCTGTTGGCACGTAAACAGTTGATTCATGTCTGGTAAATTTACCTAAGCTGATTTTTAGTTCATCATTTAGTATTAGTACAAATATTCATTTGTTTGTGACAATATAGTAGGATACTATTTGTACATACATTGATTACAAAATTTGTTTTCCATATTTTCGGGGGGATTCTAACCCCCAAACCTCCCCTGGGTGCGCCACTGACAGCGGTAGTAGAGAATCTGCCGATTCGCTGTAATATTTGTAATAATAACAGCATATATAGTATAGATGTCAAAGTGCCAGTTAATATTTAGCCCACATATCAAAAACAATACAAAAGCACCAACCATCTTAATGTTGTGCGAGTTCGTTGGAGCGTATGATAGCAGCTTTGAATCCATTCACTCACACATTAATACTAACAATTATCAATTATATCACAAAATTCTTACCACCGACTGTCCTACAAGGTACGGTAAACATTAACAAGTCAGAGTTTTCAGTTATTTGTTCAAGTTACTTGAATAAGTTGTTGAGTTACGATGAATGTTTGTACAGGTATTCGACAAACACTGGCCTCCCGTTCTACCCTTTACTCGTAAACGCTTCGACCGCATCATTTTGACCACACGAAAGGAAGATCGTCAGAAGACCTCTGACAGATTCTGAATGTTTGGTTACGGTGGTCATTTACGTCTGCAACGGCGGGAGAAAGAATTAGCAAATGCCATCATTTAAATTTAACAAGTGAGTTTCTACATCCAGGAAAGAAAAGACCAATCCCAAAGATAACAAACGAAAATGATACATGCTATGTACGTCACGAACACAACGGGCTCGTGTGTGTAACGGCCGTCCGTGTGACGTAATAGTTGTCTCCTGATAGGCCGTAAACACCTGACACGGTTTAATAGACTTTCTTCCACATACTTGACTTCTCGCGTTTGTCTGTAGTTAATTTTCATCAAAAGAGAAAATGTCTCTCGGGACATGATAATTGAAGAAAGTAAAAGCCGACTAAATAGGAAAAAGAGAAAGTCTATTAATTCAATATGCCATTGTTTACAAATTAAAAACTATACCATATGACACATACGCCGTCCTGGACTGTCATTAAGCGAGATCCGTTTCACTCATAATCTTTATAAGCAGCAGGGCCTACAGGCTATTTGCCTAGTATCAATAAATTTGTGTCTAAAGGAGACTGATGAAGAATAACGTCAGAATAAAATCTTGCAGAGAAGCGATGGAAAATTATATACAAATATTCCAGAACCATTACGATCCTCGAGACTTAAGAAACTAATCAAGTTTTAAGTAACTTGTGTAAAATAATAAGAAATACAACAATAACTGAAGTGATATGACTGGAAAGAAAATATCCGGATGAGCTCAAACTGTCCCCATATACAAAAGGAATCGTGATTTTCTTATGCTCTCTCATACACGTGTGCGAAGTACATAGAGACCCCAGTCCGGTGGGATTAACGCAAACGTTTAGTCATATCGGGTAAATATGCGAATCCAATAGTCATAAGCTAAAGAGAATTTGAAAAGAACTGAACCGAATCGTGAACATTGTTACGCTGATGAAATTAATAGTAGAGTATCACATCTCTGAGTGCCCACGTGACTCGACGTGCCAGGGCATGCTAGACTGTTCCAGTCGTTTGGAGGTAATTCTGCGCGGCAGAGTTGCGTAGCGTTCTGGATTCTTCTAGACTGTCTGTGCCCCTTCCAGACGTTTAGTCGACTACTCTACCAGCATCCAGACCAGTTATCTCGCTATACTGCAAGGGGGCGGATGTATAAATACTGGATTTCGGAGCCGCTCATTTCAGTTTAGACCTGGCGATTTAAGAAGTGCGGTTCGCAGTGATTGTTGCGGTTTGCTGAGAAGTGATTATTGTGTTAATTGGTAAAAAACTGTAATAAGGTGATATTTACTTTTGGACAAATTTAACCTGAATTTGTTAATTTAACTTGAGTGCTTTGTTGCTTTATGACTGCTGTTTGTGTGTAATTAAAGTTTGTAATTAGCAACTTCATTGGTGTCAGTTGTTCTGTTTCCACTGTACCCACGACGATCCGGTGTGACCGTTGTAACAATATCTATAACTTTTATGAATCTGTATAAGATGATGATGATAATAACAATAATATTCCCAATACCAATAACGTTATTGTAACTCCAGAAAATGGGCCTTAGGGGTTTTTTCTTGCCATATGGCTTTTCCCGTGCAATAACAATCGTACAGCCTACTACGATTCTCTGTACTCTTCGTTCAAAGGTTGTCTCATCTATTCTGTACTTTCGGAGCATGAGTGTGAGTTCGAGTTCCACCAAATGTGTGTTGCATGTTCACCCAGCATTGTAAATACAGCCTCGTGAAAAGACGATCTAACAAGATAAGACTCTCAAGGACTAACGCGTGAAATGTTGTTACTACTATTATTTCTCTGTCTCTCGGCTGATGTCATTGATTATTCTTCGTTACAGAGTCTTTATGCCAAACTCTAGCACAGTGATTGCTCAGCCATGCTTAAATACGTGTGGACTATTCGGAGGACATGACCGATTTTTGAATTTCAGCTATTATACTTTTGGCATTTAGTTGTAGCTTAGACAGATTGGTTGCTATTTGTCTGTTTACAAGGCCTGTTATTATTAGTTGAATTATTTTAGTAGACTGTAATTTGTTTATTGCGAAGAGTAGCCTATTATAGTTTATCTACTCCTTTTCCAGCTTTATTAATATTATGATCTACTGATAAACAATGTCAATGAACAAAGGCTTTCCTGTGTTTTACACATCATTCAAAACCAGACAGCGGAGAGTCAAAAATCTGAACTCAACGGGACTAGGGCGAGTTCGGATTATCGATTTGTTCTGATTTTCGAAATAACGAATACACGACAGTAACCATAAAAAAAGTGAATTGTATGGTGTTCAAACAATAAGTCCATGTGTTGTACGTGTTAATGGATTCTACTTACATATTTTGTCGTTTGGTATCCAAAACATAAACACTGACAAAACATACAATTGTACTACTCACTACGTTTAGTTATTACTACGTACAATAAATTGTCAGTGAACTACGTCTTTAGGAACTGACTTTTTTTACCGTATATAAAAATACTTAATACTGTAAATTTTTTAAAACAACGAAGATTTCCATTGTTAGAATCGTTATGAGCCGGGCTGTTCGGCCGTAGTCTACTGTTGTCAGAGACAGACGTTTCGGCCTCACCATCGGAGGTCATCTTCAGTGTCGGAAAAAACGATTGGCAAGCTGTCCGCCGGTTCACCCCAGTACTGAGATAGAGACTATGTGTTGGCCCTGGGAAGGCACACTTAAATAAACTTTTCAAAACATTATGATCTAAGCTGGAAAGCAGCATCAAGTGCTATCCGATTGGCTCGGGAGCACAGCATGCCAAATCCCATTTAATTGGAGGTTTTCCCCCTTCAATTCATAGCGACGGAAACATGTTTGAAGACATTGGTCTGACAGCCCGGCTAATAATAATTCTAACAGTGATGACGATGGCCATGAAAGCTTAAGGAACTGCATAACGAAGATTTCCGTTTACACTGGTATAACACAAGACAACACTAGTACAGTTCTTATTTTAAATAAAAATCAATCAATAAATAATTGTGTTCTTTCACTCCATGTCTGTTAAGGAGTTCGGATTTTCGATGTCCTACTGTATATGGTCCATTTACTGGCATCGTTTTATCCATATGTCTTTATAATGATAATAGTAATAACGGTGACGGAGATTATCATCATTATTGCCGTCGTCGTCGTCGCCGTTGTTATCACTATGAGAGCGGATTACTTAGTTTGTTGCTTATGTTACTCTGGACAGAACAATGTTTCTGACTAGGCCGTCATTAAACGGGAAGAATAATAGTTTGGTTAATTTCAAAAGTACTGATAAAAAAAAATCTTAATAAACAATTTTTTACATACAACTAATTTGTTCTTATTCGTTATGTTTTCGAGCATCAAAAATGTTAGTTGTTACGTACAGATGTATTTAAATGTACATCCGCTCGTCAGGTCAGTACAGCTGTGAAAACAATAGTCGTTACTTATATTCAGCCATATAATTTATAACGGTGATGTATTTTCAGCAGCAGTAAACGTGAGTAACATTTTACCCAATTTCTTGAGCATTCAAAATCGGTGCAATAAACAAAGCTGTGACTCCACAACTGAGAAAGGTTCCACAATCAAATCCAAGCCCAACTGAAAATTGTCCAATGTTTCCTAGCTATTAATTGTCCAATGTCCAATTAATACGAGTGTAATACACAAATACACATCCACCTCGTCCCGTAGCGCGATCAGGAAACACGTTAAACTAGGGCTAGATTCAACAATCTATAAAAATACACATAGTATCCTGTGAATATGAAGTTCTCTCTCTCTCTCTCTCTCTCTGCGCGCGCGCGCGCGCGCGCGTGTGTGTGTGTGTGTGTGTGAGCGGGGACACACAGAGAATGTATGGTGCGCTGTCTTCCTTTCTTGCCCTGATTAAATTATCGTTCATGGTACCAATGCGCTCACGCAAATTAACTCTGAATCAGTTCGTTAGCACCAATGCTTTCAACACTGAACAAGTCTTTGCACTTAACCTTCAGTCGAATTTTATTTTAAAAACCTTACACCAGATCCTTCTTATTTTTGTATATATCCGTTTACCCTGTACGGTACCGATACTACCCAAAGCAAAACAATATTGCTCGAATGTAAAGTGTGCAATTTCATGTTCACTTACGCAGTTAGATCATTCTCATTAACTTCATGGGCGTAGGCAGAGAAAGGTATTTGGGGGGGGGGGGAGATCCAAACCAAAATTTTCCACTCAACTATAAAACCGTAATATCGTATCACTTTATTGTCCTTTTAATGTAGGTATAAATATTACTTATAATAAACTATAATAATTAATTCTGTGTGCCTACAGAAATGTTAGACGATGGATGACCATAACACTTATCCCGCCGCAATATTAATAAATCCCTCCCCGAAATAATATTTTGCATACGTCCATGATCTTCAGTGTGCTTAACTGCATCACGGTGGATTCAGGAATCCAACAAGTACATTTATATAACATGTAAAAAAATTTACAAGCATTGCACAAATGCAATCCACAGAGAAGGGCATTGAAAATGCTTCAATAAATCTAAAAAATATATATATTTATGTTCATTCACCAATCAATGAATTCATTCTTCATTTACCAATGTACAGATTATAAGTTAAATGTAGTCGCATTCATAAGCGAAGTTTTATATGTGTACTACGTTATTGACAACAAAGAAGTAGTTTCTATGGAAACTCACCGGTTCCCATTTTCGATCACGCACCAGCGATCGGCCGCAAATGTGCGACACGTTCTTACAAACATTTTCAATGTTAAAACTTAACACACAAATATTATACAAGCCAGATTAATTCCATTTAACGTAAACAAGAAGGTAATAAATATACCTTTGCTTGCTGCTTTGTTTTTCTTTGTTTGCTGCTTTTCCAGATTGTGTAATTTCTTCTTGCTGCTATAGTTCATGTTTTCCATTAATGAAAGGAAACGTGAGTCACAAATATTTGACTTGTTCACTGAAAGGCAGAAGACGGTGTAACCATTTTTAAAAAATCGTCAAAGCTTCTAAAGGCCAAAAACAATGGTATTGTTCGTGTAAGGATCAACTACTCGTTTGATCATGCAGTGGGTCAGGTCAGACCTACGGCTTATCATAAGGGCAGCCAGGATTTTCTTCTGAGGGGGAGGGTGGTTATAGGAGTTTCAAGAGGGTCAACTGTTTTTAATCAAACTACAAAAATATAAAAAAGAACCCGTTATTAGCTATTTATTTTGTTGTAATTAACAAAATAAATGACAGATTATAAAGATATCTAAAATTTAACAAAACCATGAAACAATAAACATAACAGCTTACGTTAGAATATAAACAAAATAACAATACCAGAAAAATGGTAAAATTTTCCCGTGACTTGTGCAGATGTTGATAGTGATAAATGTTTTGTACGAAATTTTTAAAACACCACTTTATTGAGTACGCGTCTGTAATCTTTTGTAGCAAGTAGAATTAAGTCGTTTTACTTCCCTGGCTCAACTTATGTATGGAACAACGAACCTGTTTTAAGATTTCACTAAAGTAAACGACACGAAAAAATTAGTAAATTCAGATCGAAATGATTAAATTCAGTTGTACAACAACAGGAACATATGTATACATAAATTCGAATTGCAAACAAAAGATTTTTTAATTAAGAAATTATTTTGAACTGTCGTGGAACAAATTAGTGCACAATAAACATCGTAGACCGAGTTGGATATACTACGCACATCATAAAAGTTCTACG